>WAAF01010426.1:16419-50325 GCA_013400475.1 Tricholaema leucomelas | reverse complement strand
AGGAAGTTCTTTACAGTGAGGGTGGTAAGACACTGGAACAGGTTGCCCAGGGAGGTTGTGGATGCTTCCTCCCTGGAGGCATTTAAAGCCAGGCTGGATGAGGCCTTGAGCAGCCTGCTCTAGTGGGAGGTGTCCCTGCCTATGGCAGGGGGTTGGAGCTGGATGATCCTTGAGGTCCCTTCCAACCTAAACCATTCTATGATTCTATGATTCTATGATTACTTTGGTCCCATATCCACTATTCCACTACTTTAGAGGGGAATGCTCTCAGTCATTTTTGGTTGCTTGAGGTATTTCTTCCACCTGTTTTTTTTTTCCTGAAGTCTTCCTTTTCCCAAAACTCAGCATTAATGGTCCACCACTATTCTCAGCTCACAACCTGAAAGTCTCAGATGCCATAATTTGAAATGTTATATTTGGGGATCTGTAATTTAACATCATCTTTAGTCACTGTGGAAGGGGGATATATTTTATCATTGTTGCTTGACTTAAATATGCTATCTGTTTTCTCCTTTTCTCCTCCTCCAGCAAGGGTAAAGAAATGTTTATTGACTATTTCAGTCTCTTATTGACAGTTCTGCCATGTCTAATCAGCCCGTGAAACAACACTTTTTTAGAGATTCTATTTGTCCTTAGATACTCAAATCCTCCTTACACTCTGCTGGCTATAGCTCTCCTTTTGTCTTTCTTCTTAATTTCATATTTTTTTCCTTAGTGCTATCTGCTTTTCTCTCTTCCATATAATGTGTTTTAATTGTTATGCAAGCTTTCTCTTCCCAAGACGCACTTGGCCCTTTTTAAGCCTTCTTTCTTATCTTTGGGTTTTTAGCTCTTGGAGAATTTATAAAACATTTTTGAAAGTGTTCAGTCTTTCATATTTTACCATTTCAGTCCTCTGAATTGACTTATGTCTTAATTACTTTGGTTTTGTAAAGCAAACTCTTAGAAACTCTATATAAATACATTACTGTTGTGAAGTTTATGTGGCTTGCTTAAACAGACATAGTCAATCTGAGCCTAAACAACCACTGTTGTGGTTCCCGGTTCAACCTCTATCTTTCAAGATGAGGCCAAATCAAACATTATCCTGTGTTTGTTGCCACCCCTTCTGAGTTACAAAATTGTCATCTATAGTTCTGCAAAATTCCAAGGATAGTTTAATAATTGAAACTTCCAACACTTGTCCTTTGGAAGGAAATCCCCTGTGATCGCTCAGCTTTTCTTTTTCTACACGTGAAAGGTAGATGTTTAAGCAGCCAATCATTCTGGTGCCTAGTGTGACTTGACAGGCAGCAATAGGCACCAGCAGCCCCCCCATCTTCTGCTTTTTGTTTCAGAACATCACTCTATAAACATTTCAGAGCACTTGGAAATTATTCAGGAACAGCTGATGCCGTTTTCAATGCAAACTGTCATTCTCTGTCCTCTTACGATGATCTGATCAGTCACTGCAAAAAAAAAAAAATGCTTTGAACTGCTGATTTTTACCTTCAATCTCACCAATATTCCTTCTGCAAGCTTATAATACCAAGTGGATTGTGTGTGTACTAATCAGTGAGCAAGTCCCTTTCTTTTTGCCTACTACTGGCTCCTTGCAATCCTTGAAGGCAACTAGAGACTCTCTTCATGTCTTTGGCACATTGATTAATTTTATTATGTGTATCTTGATTTTTCTGCTTTCTCTCCCCTTCTCTCACCATGTTGCTTAGTTTGATACCTTTCAGACCAGTCTAAGCAACCTGTATATCAGAAAAACAGTTTCTATCTGTTACCATTAATTCTTCTGATTCTACCTAGCCTGCCTCTTCTCCCCTCTCCATAAGAGAGACAAAAAAGTCTCTCGAATGAAAACATTCTGTCTACTGCCTTTTGCCTCACCAGCAGATCATTTCTGGACAGTACTTGAGTGCAGCACCACTTCAGTGTGTCCATGAACTCTGAAGCTGTCATCAGTTGGTAGGATATCACATAGTCCTGGATCACAATTTCTAGGCATGACGGCTGAGTGGGTGAGAACCTTCACTGGCAGCACATTATTCCTTCCCTAATATCCAATCCAGCCAGTCCCACTCTAATCTGATTCTTTTTAAAGGAAAGTGAGGATTTACATCCTCTGATTTTATAAAAGCATGAAGCTAAGACTTAATGCCCTGGCCATTAAGAATTACTGTCATTTTGGGTTACCTATATTGTCTACTGTGCTGGACGAGGGAGATAAGAATGTAGGGGTCAATTAGGGTGCAGCTGATACAGCTGGGCACTGAAGCTTCTCAGAGCTCTGGGAGATCAGTTAAGATGCCACAAGCTTGCTCTTTGCCAAGCACACTCCTGATCTGATTGTTCATCAGTGGAATCCCTGGCTCCTCAGTGGATGTCCCTAGGAACATCACATGCAGGCATGCTAGGTTGCCTTCTAGGATTTAGACAGACCAAGCTCTGCCTGAAAGGTTCAACCTAATTTCAGGCAAGCATAGCTAGAAAACAATCTTGATTCCCTCATTTTTCTCACAGAGCTGTAGGACAGATTAATTCAGCAGAAAGACAGAAAGGTTCATGTGTGTTTAGGCGGCTTTATGGCCCAACTTACGGCACAATAAAAGATTGAAATCCTGCTGGTTTTGCAGCCTGACAAATTGCACTGGAGAAGTGAACGTTCTTTGGTAGGTACGCATGCAGCACAGCAGGCCCAAGTGAGACCTTCCTTAGCGTGCAAGAAGCTTTCTTCATCATTTGTTCACCTACACAATGGTCAGCCTGTATCCTATGAGCATTACTCCATTTTGATTGATTTCTGTTCTGCTATTTAGTTTAGTACCATTCCATAGCACCTTCTGTGTGCTGCTCTGAGAATCACTGAGCTTTGCGGGTTGACATTGACTTTCCTGCCAAGCAGAGCTGAATCCCAGGTTCTTTTTGCCCTCTCTGGTTTTGTTATTTTGAGTTTGGGTTTTTTGGTTGTTGTTGGGTTTTGGTTTTGGTTTTTCATACATTGATTATATCAGTAGAGCGAAGGAAGTATTACAGGCAGAGACAGTGTAGTAAGAGAGGCAATGGAAGAGAAGTCAGCATATATTTGCACTGTCAGTTTTAATGCATCATTTGCTGACTCTGTATATTTTATATGGTCCAGAAATAGTTTCTGCATATCTTGTCTGTATTCTGTTTTACTCTGCCATTGGGATGTTAATGTTTCATGCTCTTTATGGAATTCAGATGCCCTTCCTTGATTCCTGAGATGGATACTGATTTCCCAAGCCTGACAATTGCAGAGAGTGTGTAGAATGGCTACTCCTTTTTCCAGACAGGACTTTTCCTGTATTATTTGATTAGACAATCATAATAATGTTGGTTCACCTTTCCAGTTGTGTTCAGTAATTTCTTTCCAGAAACCGCACAGCAGAGAAGGGGTGATTTTGCAGCCTAAAGACTGACAAACCCTACTTGTCACACATGCAGACAGATCCCTTTAGTCACCAAAAACTGCTGCTCTGTCTCTTTTTAAGTGGAGAATGAGAACTGGGATAGGAGGAAGCTTCAGGAACTGAAACCATGAAAGTGGTTCTTCCCCAAAAAAATATTAAACCCTCAGCAAAAAGATTGGGTTTGGGAAAAACCCAACCAACCAACCAAAGGAATATAAACCAAAACACTCCACAAACAAACCAACACATGAAAACAAATAAACGAGCAAACAGAATCCCTGAGAATATTTTTTGCAGGACCCTTAGTCAGTGCCAGCAGACAGAGCCAACTATCCAAGGTGCTGGCACCACATCTTTCAAAGCTGATGTGCATCAACCCACAGCTAGCAGGTTTTAGACTCACTCACACAAAAATTAAGAGCTGTGTTGTAAGACCTGTGTCTTATGTATAGTTTCACCTGTGTTTTTCAAGGTAGCCTATTCAGGGTTTTAATGTAATTGTTTTACAGAGAGAGAAACAGAGGCACTGAGAAGATATAGGATTTTCTACACTTCATACAACAGAGCAAATAATACAGCTCTATCCCCCAGGCTCACTATAAGATAGTCAAATTGCACTTGTTAACATTTGGTACTGTACAAACACCAAAAAAATGCTGTCAGCTCTGCACATGGGCAATGGGGCACAACTGCACAGCCCAAATACTTTGGTTAAATGTCTGTTTCTGTGTTTGTCAACAGTCATGATGCATAAACAGGAGCAGCAGACACAGTCCAGGTAATAGAAATGCATTTCAGCTCCTGGAAAACATGACAAGCATTTGGAAATCCAATGGTTTGGGCAAATTAGATTGACCAAATGTTTAAAAGTGTAGTTAGTTAGTGTCTTCCTTCCTTTCTTTCTTTCTTTCTTTCTTTCTTTCTTTCTTTCTTTCTTTCTCTTTCTCTCTTTTTCTCTCATTCTCTCTCTCTTTTCTCTCTTTCTCTCTTTATCTCTTTCTCTCTTTATTATTGACTAAAAAAAAAAATATATGTTTGTTCCTGGAGGACTGTTTCAAAGTCAATAAAACCAGTACAACAAGGAATGGCTGGGTGACGTGACTCAGAAAATTACCGTATGAGGCTGAAACACAGAATTGTTCCTTCTGCTGTTCTTACAGTGTCCTAGAGGAGAGCTGTTGTCTAGGGTAACACAGTTTAACAGATATTATGTAAGGTAACTGGTTTGTAAGCCTTCATGTGCAGAGCAAATACATTTATTCCTTTCAGGACAGGACAAGTGGCTTCTATGCAGCTTCTGTTGCACAAGCATGTTGGGGAGAAGCTGCCTGCTGGAGAGATGTCCTGATGGCACAGAATAATTTCAGAAATTGATTTTATTTTGTTGCTTTCTAAGTGGTAGACCTTGAGAAGATACTTTGAAACATTTGTAGGCTGAAATGAAAAGGGAGCAAAGTGTGTAGCATTTGTATCCACAAAGGAGAGTAAGAGAATAATAGATGTCAAGCATGGAAGTTGCAAACTACTTTGTTTGCCCTACAAGGAAAGGCTGAGGGAGTTGGGATTGTTTAGCCTGGAGAAGAGGAGGCTCAGGGGAGACCTTATTGCTGTCTACAACTACCTGAGGGGTGGTTGTAGCCAGAAGGAGGTTGCTCTCTTCTCTCAGGTGGCCACCAGAACAAGAGGACACAGCCTCAAGCTACGCCAGGGGAAATTTAGGCTTGAGGTGAGGAGAAAGTTCTTCACTGAGAGAGTCATTGGCTACTGGAATGGGCTGCCCAGGGAGGTGATGGAGTCGCCATCCCTGGAGCTGTTCAAGGCAGGATTGGACATGGAACTTGGTGCCGTGGTCTAGCCTTGAGCTCTGTGGTAATGGGTTGGACTTGATGATCTCTGAGGTCTCTTCCAACCTTGGTGATACTGTGAGACTGTGATACTGTGATCTTTTCAAACACATGAGTAGGTGCTACATTTATGGGTATTCAAAGTAACTCACAGAAGGAAAGTGTGCTGGAGATGAATGAATACGGTAGAAACCCATCTCCAGCAAAAGCTGGAAAATAAGTTAGAGCCAAGGATACCAGTGCATAGTCCCTCCTCTCCTTTGATGCACTGTATGACCCTATAGAGATTAATGCCAGAACCCCAGGAACACCTAAATGCTCACTTTCACTCATTCAGTAGTCTCGCATCTGGTAAAGCCTCACAGATCCATGTGTTTTATTCTGGTGTATTTAACAGGAGCACAAAGAAGCTCAGTATGAGTGTTGTAGATGCCAACCAGAATTTAGAAGGAGCTTCCAGGTACATTTGGTAGATATGGTAGATTTCTACAGCAGGAAAAAAAAAAAAAAAAAAAAAGTTAAAAAAACCCCCACCAATTGCCAAGATGCTGCTTTAAAATGAAGTGATTCGGATTTTTTTCTTGATTCTCACAATCCTTTGAAGTAATTAAGCAAAATGGGCACTACCAGCAAAACAAGAAAAAATGTGCACAATAAAAAAAACACAAAGAATGTGACACTGAAATGACCATCCATTATAGTTCATTGTTTGCAAATACGCTTAGGGAATAAATTCTCATTAACAGAAAGGAAAAAAAAAACCAACAACAACCAAACACTACTCCCAAAAACCAGAGAGAAGTGGAATAATTGCCATTATGTGTCTGAGAGTGTTTTTCCATTAGCTACAATTAATACAGTAATAGTAATTGAAAATAATTTCCCATCTTGCACTTATTGTAAGGAAACATTAAAGGGGAGGGGGAGAGAGAGAGGGAAGTGAAATGAAAGAAAACCAAAGCATAATAATTAATATATTGATGATTCAGTGTCATCTCTGAGCTAATCGATCATCATGAGGTTTTGGGTTTATTTAATTAGCGTATGGTAATTTCATACAGAATCCCAGTGTGCTGATGAAAACTGGCAAGTGAAAACATTGACCTTCTGCTCACATATGCAACATCTTCTTACAGTGCTAACAGCCTATATGCATCGCTGCTAAAAGGCTTCCGTCTCACAGGAGAGCCCCTGCATCGAGGGGATATCATTACCGCCTACAGCAAGATCACAGTTTGGCTCTTCTTGGTGCATACGAGTCTGGGGAGCAAAAGGGACATGGGGTTTTTGCCAGAAGAATAATTGGGTGCTATGAGATTATGGAGTGCTGCCATAAACTGAAAATGAACAGAGAAGTTTCTTTTTGTTTGTTTTACTAAATGCTATTATTGTTATTTGTTATGTTCCTGGTCATCAATTTTCTCAGAGCTACTAACGAAGTGCTGTAAAAATCCGTCCTGTCCCGTTCTGACCCTTATAACATCATGCAATTTTTCTCATCCACCCTTAATTCAAGGTATAAACCAATGTGAAAGCACCCATTTTATGCAATGGCAATTTTTCTATGAAATAATTTCTTTTGCAGTAGGAAACAACTGCAGTAGAAATAAATATCTCAGCCAGACCTCCTGCATACTTCTCCCAATACATAAGCAAAAAAAATATCTTGTGGTCAAACCTACATTGTTCCATTTGCCAACTGCAAAATAATAATAACATTTGATGGGCAAAAAATCAGCTGCCAGGAGAAAAGACAGAAGATTCTGCTTGTTGAATACTATTGACTTCATGGAGCCAATAAAACAACTTGCAAATAAAAGAAAGAGGAACCGATTCATGTCCTAAGATTGTGTGACGTAGCCTTTTTCTGTTTGTATAATGTTGTGATTAAATACGGTGGGACCCTAGGGAGTGAATTTCTGATTTGAAGGTTAAGCCAATATTAGCAAAAAATAAAATAAAATTAATCAAATGGCCCAAAGCATCACAGCCACAGTTGATTCCAAGAATGTTTGGTTACAAAATGAGCAACTGACTAATTGTGTAAATGCTGTTAATTAGCTGTGCAGAGCCCCTAACTGGGCTTTTCCCTGTAACTAATAAGAAATCAATTAGCTAATGAAGTGGCCATTAAATGCTATGCTAATCTTAGCTGGGATATTTTTAATGTTTCTTCTTCTTTTTTTCCCCCCCTTTTCTTTTTTTTCCCTTCTTTATGATCCTTCCTAATTGCCATTGCCATACGGAGCTCACAGCTTTCAGCATGTCTAATGAAACATCATTATATCATAACTGGCATTCTTGGAAGAGTTAGTGGCAAACCTGCTTCCCAATTATTTTTAATTGCCAGACATACTCATAACTGGGCCTTTTACCAAGTAGTTCAGATCCCTGCACTGTCATGTAATATACCCAAAGATTCTGTTTTCTTTTCTTTGCATATGAAGCGTGGCGGTAACATTGGCTGCAACAGGGCACATGCATAACACCCTAAACAAGGAACCCAAACAGTTGCCTTTGCTCTCCCTTTGATTGGAGCCTGTGGAGACTCAGCGTCACCTTCCCACTGAGCAGTTTAAACTAAACAAATTTCAAGGAGGTTTTACCTTTATTTGAAAACTTCTGGTGCCCTGTAGATATTATTTGCCACCAATCATTCCAAGTTAAAAAGGTGGCTGCAATTTCTGGGCACTTATGCCCAAACACTGAGATTTATCATTTATTATTAGGATTACCAACGAAGAAGCGTGAATGTCTTCTGTAGCTCCTGCAGATTTTGTCACTTTCTGAAAGAGTTCACTGTCACCATATATTTATGTCTATAAATTCCAACTTAGGGAAGGCACAAAACGCATCTTTTCTTTAGGTGGGCACGTCTATAAAAGCTGCATCTCTTCTTTAACAGAGTCTCTTTCAAAGGACAGAGACAAGACTGAACCCCAATTTTAAAGATGCTTCTCTAGCTAAGAGTTTTTGTTTACCAGCCCAGCATCTCTCTGATAATGGCATCATATTTAAACTCTGAATCTCAATTAACTTCTCTAAATCCACTTGCGCTGAAGTAGGTTATGTGTCCGGATTAGACTGACTCCTCCCCGCCCCCCACAATACAATAGTCCTCAGGACATCTGTGCACAAAATACGTCCTTTTTAAAAGAATGTTTTCAAAAGGGAGTCTTCTCTCTCTTTCTTCCCACCCCCACCCCTCTCTTTTTTTTTTTTTTTCCTTTTTTTTTTCTTTTTTTGGCTAACATGCAAATGGAATTGGTTAATTCTGCAACCCAGTTTCAGGAAATCTGCCACCAGCAGCTGCCACTGTTTCAGATGTCAGGAGGATGCAGATACACTGTGACATTTTGTTCATTAAATAAACAAACCAGGTTCAGGCTAACAACATTAGGTAGAAAGCCCCATCAATTCTTGTACATTTAGTTCCCATAATAGGAAGTGACAATTGTTCCTTAGCTTCATAAGCACTATACTGAAGAACAAAAGGAAAAAGCATACATAATGTGGCAACAGCAACAACAGTTGCCATAAAATCCTGCAAGGTTGATTTAGATTAATGAGGCACATAACTTTTTGCCCAAGGCTACTTAAAATAAATATGGCTACAAATGTGGCTACCAGGGAAGACCAAAAAAAAAAACCCCAAAACAAACAAAACAAACAAACAAACAAACAAAAAAAAACCCAAAAGATTTTTTTTCCCTCTTACATATGGTGTTGGATTTATTTATTTTATTTGACTATCAAATAATAAAGCTGTTCTAACAATAGCCTGTCTGTAGGCAAACGTAAAAGATTTGCATGGTGTAGCAGTATAGCAACAAAATGAAGCCACCAAGCCACCCACATTTTTATATATTTCAGTAGCATAATACTTCGTTTAAAAAAAAAAACAAACCCAAAACAAACAGTTAATTACTCTGTTGATCTTAGGTTATTATCTGAAATATCAACATTTCTGGCTTTTGCATCAACCGAATGTTTTCTGGAGGCATGCAAAGTATAAACATTAAATAGCCAAGGCAACAACTAGTTTGTCGGCTCTGCATTGTATAACATGAAAGTCATTAAAACTGGAAACTCAGTAAATGAAAAAAAATATGAGGAAGAAGAGTGGTCTATCTGAAAATCAGACCTTCACAAGGCTTGGATATCGTAGATAATGCTGTCAGTCAGACTTAGACTGAAAGGTACAGACAATAGAAAAAAATCCTCTCACATTAATATGTATAGCACCATGATGTGGCTTTTAATATTCCAAAGGGACTTCAGCAACTCCCTGCGAAAAAAAAAGCCAAACCTGAGACCAGCTCTTGCAAATCCTCGCCGATGGCAGCAGCCTCGCTGGAGGACTTACCATGTGGGTGTGCTAAGGTTAGTCCTTTGCACCACTGGTGGGTTTTTGTGTGCCTTCCTCTTGCACAGCCACCCATCCCTGAGGCAGCTGCAGCGGGGTGCTCAGCTGAAGCATGGAGTGGCTTGCCACAAGGAGGGTTTTTCCGTATGGGCTGCAGCTGCTGACGAGTAAAACTAACAAAGCCCCACCACTACCTCTAGGTTTTTTCTGGGGGTTTCTGTTCCATTTTTCCTCACCATGAGAAACCCTAGTCTCACTCCATCCTGGTCCCTGTCCTCTGACACAGCTCAAAATTGTGGAGTCACTTTGGAGCATCTCCAAAAGCCTGCCTGCACCTGGAAGCCAGTGGGGAGATGAGACTGTCAGCCTTAGTGTCTTCCTGTCAGAGTACTCATGGAGTATCCTGCATGCCCCCCAAAACTGGATTTGTTGTTGGCACCATGTTCAGCTTGTGGGTTTGAAAATACACACTCATTCAGACCATTTCCTAGTGCCTCCATCTGTGCAGAGGCTGAAACCAGAAAGTTGTTCCAGGGCAGACAGGCATCTATTAAAATGCAGGGATTTTTTGGCATTTGGATTTCTTGCAAACATATTCCTGCACAGTGTCAGGGATGCCAGACTCCTTCACCTGCCATAAGGGCATCTCCTCCTCACATGGACCATGCCATGCAGAAGGCCTACTCTTTTTTGGAGGAGGATAATATGTTGTGCAAAATGAGCAGAGGAAAAGTTTAGAAGCAGGTGTGCAGACCTCATGATGTCCTGTGGGCTTGGTGGGTTCTTGGTTCCAGCAGAACCCAAATCCAATGCTGCTGAAAGCAAATTGTACATTTTCAATGTCAGCTTCCTAATGATCTCTGTCCACCAGCAGCCAAACTCTGGTCCTGGCTAAACCTGCAGGTAGAGGGCAAGCAGATTCATTGTACATGGCACACAATCTTGCTCCTACTTTCCTCCTCACTTGTGTGAAAGCTGCTACAGCTGTGGTGTGGTGTAGTGTGAGTCACAGATGGGGGAGAATTTTGCCAGTAAATGGCAAGAATAAGATGGTGGGATCAGCAGAATAATAAACTCTTAGCTTGGACTATCTACTGCTGGGGAATCATGAAAGATATTTCTAAGAGATCTTCGTAGTCACAGTGTAAACCAGCCTGAATCCTAAGGGAATCTGCATTTTGTCTGTGGAATGTGATGTGTGAAAAATTTAAACAGGAAAAAAAAAAGGAAAAAAGTTACCATTTATTCCTTAGATTATTCTAGGTTACATTAATGTTAGCAGCAATTCCAGACTGTGACAGAAGCCAGACAATTTTTCATTTCCATATCCTATTTTTCTTGAGGACAAGAGATGTGCTTTCTTCAGGACAACATATTTTATTCTTGAAATAATTTAAAGAATATTCCCCCCCTCCCCCCCCAAATCTTAAGATGGTGGGAACTTTGCAGTGGACAAGGAGTTTCTTCCTTTTAAATAAATCAATTTCACTGCAGTTGCAACTTGAGAATACACAATTTGTATAAACACCATTCCCACAACAGTGACATGTCTATCTCCAGGAAAAAGGTGAAGATAATTTTAATTTCCTCAATACAAACAGCTTTTTAGGTGAAGAAGAATGACAGATGATGTTTTACAAACTCAAACAACCATTTCAAAATCTGTGAAAAATGTTAGTTACAGTGATTGCAAGAAATGGATCAAATTTAGAAGACCTCACAATAGAAAAGTAGCCATCATTTTGAGTGGCATTTCCAACAAACAATAAAAGAACAATAAGTTTAGCAGATATTCTCTGGGGTAGGGCCTTTAGTTCCCTTGTATTACAGTAACAGGCAAATGGATTCTTTTCCCCTTGGTTCTTCCCTTTCTCCCTACTTCCCTTTTCCCCTCCCTTCCTTTTTTTCCTTTTCTCTTCCCCTTCCTCTTTCCCTTCTGCTTCCCCTTCCATTTTCTCTTCCCATTCCAACCCAGAATCAGGGCTTTGGCAGACTGAAGTCATACATCTAAACCTTGAATTTTCTATTACACTAAACATAAGGATTTCCAAACCTTCATAAACCTTCCTTTCCAAACACTCATAAGAGTGATAATATACATTTATAAGAGTCATAATACACCTTTTTTTTTTAATGTAATGTTTAAAATTTCTTATTGAGGGATCAGTAGGGAAAAGGAGTAGTTTTGAATCCTGCTAGTTTGGGAAGCCAGGTACCACAGATGGGTTGAGTAACAAAAAGGAGAAATACAAAGAAAGCAATTTCATCTGGAGAATTGATGTAGTTTACTAAGCGCAACTCAAAAGTCCCAGTCACTGCGGCTGAAAAGAACTGACCAAGGATTTATGATCTCAGAATGGAATTTACATAGATACCTCTGAAACTTGTAAATTACCAAATCAAGGTTTAAACCACTTTACATATGCGTATGTGAGGGATTTGCTGCAGTACCACCAGCTGCATTTAAAATCATTGCAGCTGATAGCACTGCAGCTACCTAACGTAGCTCTTCTGATGTAGCTGGGCGTGTTTGTCAAAAAGCAACGTGAACACGAGCAAGTTAAATGCAGGTTAATCATTAATTTCAGAAACAGTCTTCACACTGCAGGCTGTGTGTCACTAGTTACAAAAAGAGATATAGTAGGAATACATAGGACCAACTCTTTTAAGGGTCGTTTTGGGGTTTTTTTTAAGCATTAAAGCCGAGTCTTTGAAAAGTACTGAAATTACCTCCAGAGCAAAAGGATGAAGAAAATTCATGCTGAATCTGTCATTACCTCCCACCCTTCCCGGCACACTCCAGCCAACACATTTCTTACAAGCATTGAGAAGCACAGCAGAGAAGTTGGGGCCTTTGAAACATGGCTGATGTCTTCACTGTCAGGAGAGTACCCCTTCCTTGCAGTGACTGAAAGCTTCACAGCCTGGTGTCTCCTTGATTCCTGGAAATTTATCTCATCCTAATTTCCTGAAAACCAATTAAATAAATCCCTACGCTTTGTGTCTGTAAGATTTTTAGCTATAAAAGCTGCCTTGTGGTACTTTGCCTCAGCCAGCCTCTCATACCGCTCTTTTAGCTTCCCAGGTTGGCAGATCTGCACTGGTGCTGTGTGCTTAGCTAACAGCTTCCCCCAAGCAGCTACGGAGATTGCTGCAAACTCCTGGGGCTCGTGTGTACATGGGAAACACAGTCAGGAAATTAAATTTTCCCTCCCCATAATTAATAAGAGCTAAATATTTGTGGGTTTGTTGTCACTTTTTTAAGCACTGAAGCCAAGTGAAAAAAAAAATATACAAGCATTTCCAAGTAAAAAGTAAATATTACTTACTAAAGGAGTTTAAAAAACCTACCCAGTGCTGCACAATCAAGCAGTAAAAAAGAAAATACGTTTTTTTGGAAGTTTAGTTAAGGAATTCTTTCACAGTTGCTGCGGGCATATTTTATTGCCAAGGCTGACTCACTACAGTATGTAAGCATGCATTAAATGTTAAGCACATGAGTTATCTCACTGACTTCAATGTGCCTGTTTCATTCTGAACGCAAGCACAAGCTTCAGAGGTCTGCAGAATGAGAAGGCTAAGGTAGGACTTCTCCTGGTAAGCGTATTGCTAGGGAGTGTGCGTTTTGCAGGGGTCATTCCAGAGTACCATGCTTAAGAATACACTACGCTTTTTACAAGAACTGTTCTTATTTTGGAAATTCTGGGACCATACAAGCATTTGGCGAAGCAGGAGAAACAATATGCAACTGATCTGCTTGACAGCATATTGCTAGCACATTTTTAGGTGAAATGCATCGAGCTCCAAAAACAGATAATAGGCATTCTTTCTCTGAAACATCCAGAGTATCTCTCAGAGCAGGGCTTGAGCTGAGCTGTGGAAGCAAATTCCAAGGACCTTTTCAGTACACTCATTTTGCTTCTCTGCAAAATCCTGCATAATATTCAGACTTTTTCAGGGAAGGAAAAAAAAAAAAAATCCAAATGATGTTTGTTTTTTTTCATAAAGTGCTACAAATCACTTACCTAAAGATTGAGGTAAACCTCACGCTAGCCACTTTGTACATAATTTTTGAACTATTGTACAATGGAGATTCCAAGTTTCTTTTTTGGGATTGGATTTTCTAAATTGAACCCTTCCTATTTTAGTTCCTATTAAGCCTCCATTTTGAAATCATATTATTTGTTGTCTGCTTTAAGCAAAATTAATACTGAATTCTGCAGAAAGGATTTGTAAAATCAGGTCTAGTATACGTCTCTGTCATAAGTTGCCGTATCATTGTGATTAAAATATGTAACCTACAGAAGGATGGGCTATGAGTTTGAAGCATTCTGTCTGAACTCATTTAAAGGAGACATGGATCAGAATTGACACCTAAGATGTGTCAAGAGATACGTTGAGAAAAACAAACTAAAATTTAAAACCATATTACACTGCCGGATCCTGCAAAGAATCCATCTGAAATTCTGGATAAGTGCTTCATAGTCTCTTATATGTTCACTTCACAGTCTATCCTGTGTTGCAAAGATCATTCCTCTGGCACACAGAGCAGAAAAAGTATGTTTTGTGCTTATCCCATTAATCCAATAAGCTCATGCAAAACTGTTTTAATTACTTTTATTGAAGCACCAGGTAAGCCTATGTTGGTGTGTATATTGTAAATAAGAAGTAATTATCATCAGAATTGTTTGGAGTATTCATTGAGGATAAATTGTCTGGCAAATACAGGTTTTTTCTCTGCTTGTGATCTGCTCATGAGAGATCATGTCTTCTCTGAATATTTTCCTTCTCCCATGTTTTGGGTTTTTTTCACTAATGTTGGATATATGAGACAAGGACAGAGAATTGCTCACTTAGATTGTTCCTGATTTGATTATGTGTGATCATTTGAGAGATGTTAGTTACATGCACTTGATTCAAGCTGAGTGTCAGGTGGGTTGGAAGAAGGTCCCAAGGATTTGGGGAAGGAGCTGGTCATTGCAAGAGTTCAAAGGCACCTCTCTTGAAGCTACACCTCCATCACTTCTCAGCCAGCCTGTCATCTATGTTCACAGCGTGTCATGTACAGCCTCCCTAAAAGGCTGATAATGCAACAGAGGTCATCAGCTTAACAGAATGACTGCAAAATTAATAGCTCATAAAAACTTCAAGTGAATGAGGAGCCCCACCTGGAGATGAGAGGGATGGAATGAACAATTAAGTTGGGATGGGGATCCTTCACAAGTGGTTTTAGGGTGAAAGGAAGAATAGCCTGGCAGCATTCTTGGTCCTGAGCCCCTTGTACAGCCGGCATGGATGTTTTAGGTGGGTCACTTGATGGCTATTGAGCCAAAGTGCATAAACATACAAAGCTCTTGATTAAGTAATCCCCACAAACAAAATCCTAACCCCATAAATAGGGTTATGGAGATGGGGAGGAGGAGGAAAATATGGGAGTCCACACATGAGAGAACCACAGGGTGTGTGGGGACTCAGTATGTCCTGATGGGATGTAATACCCTCTGGCACTGGTGAGGCTCAGGGGAACCCCTCTGTTGGGGTCTGGCATGAATTTGACCCCTGACAAGCCCAGGCGAACTAGCATAGTAGGGAACCCTTTTCTGGCATTTGCCAAACTCTCAGGTGGTCTGTCTGTGGTGTATGACGGGAATCAGGATGCAGCTACCAACCACAGCAGCACTCAAACAACCTAAAACCATGCTCGCAGGCTTTTCAGGGGACCCCAGAACTGGACAGCTTAAGACTCTGCTGCTGAGATGTGGCTGTGCGGCTGGGAAGGAGGTCCCTCTGTTGGGCATTGCCCAGCCTGAGGCAGACTGCAGAAGGACATCCCACAGCTCTGGGCTCTCCCAGAGTGTCACAAAAACAAATACTGGAAGGCAAACACTCAGCCAAGCAAAAGACAACAATGAATATTTCAGTTTGCTCGCAGATGCTGTTGTCTTGGTTGCTAAAGCGGAAGTTCACTGTAAGAAAGGCTATTGTGCTGACAAAAATGTGTGTGAGCAAACTTTTACACAGAACAACTAGAGGACAGAAGGCAGACAACAAATGGAAGGATCCACTGGAACCAAGAGGGTTTTCAGGAGCACCACCATTTCTTGAGAGTTCGCCTGCTTTTGATTTTACTGCACTGAACCAGTTCTCATAGTGGTGATGTGGCTCTGTGCTGCCCAACCACAAAGCTGCTGCTTTCCAGAGACATGGGGCACAGGTGGCAAGTGGGTGGTCCCACTCCCCCTGGAGCCCTGGAGTTAAGTGTCGGATGTGCACTCTATGGGATGGAGTGAATACATTCCCACCCTGCGTCCTACCACAGAGGCTCCCTAAACTAAGAGCAGTGGCCAAATCCTGTCTCAAATGTGCATCTAGGTCTGCCTCTGATTTCAAGCAAAGCTGGATGTACATAGATTTGTGCTAAATTTGGCCCTCCCGCCTACTCACTCCTTGTACAGCAAGAGATATTTACTACTTTTTATGGCAACTCTGGAGCCTTGCAGCTCTAAGGGATGGGGAATGCAGCACAGGCAAAAATCTGTCAGTTCCCAGCATGTCAGGTACCCAAAATTGTGAAAGCCACGTTTTGCTGATGTTCTCTTTCATTGTAGATTAAGCCCCTATTTGTTTTCCAGCAGTTGATGTTTCATTCATAATGATCTGTAGACTCAGTACCAAAGTTGTCTTCCTGACAGTGAGTGCCAAGTATGATTACTTGCCAGGCTAGAGATTCTCACCTCCATCCGATGTCTGTGCTTGGGAAATACCATTGCTGTGCTGATGGCTTGGCTAGGCTGCTGGTAACCAGAGCATCCCACCAGCCTTTGCGCTCCCCTTGCTCGCTCCCTCCCTCTCTTGCTGCTTGTCCTTTTTTCCCTTTGGCTTAATATAACTGCACAAAGGCAACACTAAATAAGGAAAATATGCTCCCCAGTAACTGAAACTGACAAAACCAAAGATGACATGTTTATGCAATTAGTTACACATCTAACTTTGTTCAGCTTTTCTTCCTTCCAAATATCGCACAATGACTCCACAGCCCAGGCTATGAGCGACGCTGAAATAGACGTGGAGCAAAGAAATTGCCCTTTTACTTTTTTTTCGTCCTAAAACCAACTGTAGATCTTAGGTAACTACCAAATCATGGAGTCCCTCTGTGACTGGTTTCTGCCGTAAGAGCAATTCATTAAAAGTTAATTAAAAGGTGAAGTTCAATATGCAGTTTCCTTTAGCTAATCCTCCTAAGGCAGCTTCATGTGGCACTAATGTATCCATTTTGTTGATGCTAGAAAACAAAAAGGCAAGATTGTCTAATTAAGAGGTTGATGTTTACAAGAGACAGGTTTTCTAACTGGTGACTCAGAGCCCAAATTAATCTTAATGCTGCTCATTTCAGCATTCTCATTCCAACTTGGACTTTTCCCCAGCAAGAGCATGCAAAACCTGAGTAATTGCCAGGAACTTCTATATTATGGTATTCAATTTGCTTACTCCTTCTGTGCTCATACCTATTTGGGGCCAAATTCTGGCTCCTCTCAATGCCTGAGCTGCTTTCCTCTGGCTCCAGCAGAGAAATCTTTTTCTTAAGGGCTTTAATGGGCAGGCTGTCTTCTCAAGCTGAGTTTCATCTCTGTCTTTCACTGTATTTTCACTCAAGTATCTAAATCTATGTTATATTTCCACACAGCCCACTTATTTTTCTGGTATTACACTTTAAAAGCTCTAGTGAAATGAACACATTCTGTTTGATTATGTTGGTGCCAAGATTTGGTGTTTTTCCTAACAAAAGACAAAAGCATGCTAACTGTATTCCTACTAATTCTGGTTTGACAGTAGCTGCTGACTTACCATCCTTGCAGCAGGAATGCAGAAAAAGAAAAGAAGACTTTCCCCCTCCCCTTAAAAATGTGAATACATATATACTGTCCAGACATACTTATGAGAAAGGGTAAAAATATCCTAGACTGCTATCATTCACTCAATTTTGGACTCTAATTTTGGAGACCGTGCTGGTGACAGTCTGTGGAAGAATTCTATAAACTGTCATAAAAATAAAACAATTACATCAAGAGAAAACCAGTTCTAAAATATAGGTTGGCCAGGACAATTCTTTCTTTTTTTTTTTTTTTATTAATGGAGAAACTAAAAATGACAAATCTTGATCTGTTTATCAAGGACTGTCACAAAAACAAAGTAAAATTGTAACTTTCCCAGAAAACTAAAGTGCCATCTAAGGGCTAAAGAAAGTTATTTTTTTCTTTACAGTGGCTGACATTGATTTTTTTTGTTGTTGTTGTTGTTTCTGCAGTCATCATTGGTGACTCTGTAGCCCTGTGTGCCAGTGTTTTCCTCTGTGTATATGAAAATCCACTTCTCCTTTAAAAGAAGTAAGGTAGGCAGAACATTTTCCACTTTCATGTCAATGCAGTAATCTTATGCTCATCAATAACTTGTGAAGGTTAGAAAAATACGTCTTGTCAACACGATGCTTTTCCTCAACATCTCTACTGCCACTTTTTCCTTCCTTCTCCTTTGATCATTTAAGTTTCTGGGCAACAGTCACTAAAATAAAAGATAAAGGTGGAAAGAGCAAAAGAAAGACCTTATTTCTCCAGAAAACCATGGGAGCCCCCATACATTCATTTGCATTGCTCCAAAGGTGAAGACACATTGTGCCAGACTGAGAGTTGTGTGGTCGGAAACTATTCATTGCCCTGCTAAAAAAAACTCATCTGAATACATCCATGCCTTCAAGGTATGGAATCAACAAGTGTGCAGAATACACCCAATAAAAAAAAAAAAAAAGGAAAATAAAGGCAAGAGTAAAACCTTGGTTCCCCTACAGAAGCGCCCCATCCTTCCGGTTTGCCCTCAGTTCACAAACAGTAGATGTACTACAGCATTTCTGGGAGCTAGACTAACATTCTGAGTATGCCGAAATTAAGAGCGTTGGGCATGTTTGTGAGCCTGCCGAGTTCTTTGCTGTGTGTTTTCCAAGAGAGAAATGTGAAAGAATCCCCCAGTTATAACACTCATACCTTTGCTGAGAAGGGATGCCACAAATCAAGTGAATAATTAGTGACACTCTTAAGCATCTAGCACTATGCCCATTTATTTTCTTGGCACAAAACGTATTAATTCTACCCTGTTCATTTAGTCTGCATTTAGGAAGAGATAAATTTTAGTCGGAAGCTGTACTGAAAGACAATATATACTGTATGCTGCAGAAAAATCTCTGCTCTACGACCATAACTGTCTCTAAAGGGAAAAAAAAAACCAAGAGAAATAGCATGGAGTTAATTTATCTGAGAACCTAATTTTTGCACAGCTCTTGATTGTTCAGATCTCCTAACTAAATGGCCTGCAGTGACCTTTTCAGGCATGCCATACTCAGAGTTAAATTCTCACCAGAAAATGCACATTTCTGTGATCCCCTCATTTAGATAATAGCTCTATGCCTTTTCTTGTAAATGTGGAGAGAAGGGAGGGAAGAAAAGAGAAAGTTTTTCTTTCTCCACAAACATTAATGAGACTTTTCAACCATGCTGTAGAGTGGAGGAACTTAAGCCTCTCTAGGTGTTTCTGGTTTTCAGGCTTTGAGCCCTTGCTGTGCCCCACTCCCTCCATCCTGCCTCTGAAAGGCCTTCAACAACTCATGGCTTTGTCTCTCCGTATTTTTCAGTTTAAGCTGTGCTACCAGGACCAGTTTTAGCTTCCATATTTCAGCAGAAAAACAAACAGAAGCGGAAATTGTTTGAAGTATTTTAAGTAGAGAAGGCCAGTAAAATTTTTTTTTAAGGGGCTTATGAAGCCTTTCAGCCAACAGGATGCTGGTTCAGTTCCAGCCCAGATGAGGAACAACTAAAAGTTGATGCCATCTAAAGGCTATTAAAGTCTTTGTAAAGTGAGTAGCTGCCTAAGTACTGTTCCCAGTGGCCACATCACAAAAACACACTAACACTGAGTCTGTCTTCAGCTTCTTTCTTGCCAAATTCTCAGCAAGAAGACAAGGCATAAATGGCCACAGGGACCAGTCATCCTCTCACACAGGTTATCAACACTGCTGGAAGCTTCTGGGCTGAGGTGAAATATTTCCAAAGACTGTATCACAGTCTGGTATACTGTGCTGGTATGTTAAATGACATGAATATGTTGATGTGAGTAGTCGCACCCTCTATGACAGATTAGCAAGTGTAAATCCATTAAAACACAGCTTTAGAAAGCCATGCTCCCCATAAGGGAGTGGATGGCCAGACTGGCAGCAGGTATGTATTCTGGTCTATCCACGCAGATACCAACTGCAGGTGTGAGCCATGCCATGTTGCATGGTGGGCACAGCAGCGTACCAGCAGACTGAAGGCTGCTATGCAGAAACTTGTGCTGGGCTGAGGGAGAAAAACAGTGGTGCCCAAGGGATGTACACAACTGAGACCAGTCAATCCTCATGCACTAAAAATACCTCACATCTGTACAGAAACTCTTCTTCCCAACATCAGCACATGCTTTCCTCCCACTGCTGAAGCTTTATATACTGACAGAAAAATAGACAATGGACTCCTTTTCAATAAAGGAGTATGTGTGCAACGGAGTAAACTGTTTTACCCACGCAGCTGTCTGTAGTGCAAAATGAGTGAGAGGAGAAAAGACATGGAGCAGAAGACTGATTCAGGATTACAGGAATACAAACTATGTTTTTATGCACACACAGAGACTTGTTTGCTGAAAGTTTCACAAGCATCAAATTAAAACAGATAAAGGAAAAAAAGTCAGACATCATTTACCCATAGGGAATACACTCAGCTTTTTAGCCACTGAAAATTTACTCCTGCTTGTCTGTATCGCTAACCTATTTGGGTAGACTGATGTTTTGATGCCAGAATACCCGTAGGGTTTCCAGAGGACGTATCATAAGATTCACGGCTACAGACACATCCTTGCAACAAAGCACATTTGACTTAGATGGGAGCCTTGTGCAGAGCTGCTCAGCCTACAAAGGACTGAGGGCATTGACAGAAGAAAGCTTTACCACCTCAAGAAGTTTGTTGTAAAAACATGGATAACCGAGGTCATGGGGCACTTCTAGGGCTTGGAAGAGAGAGGAGAGTTCAGGATTATGTTATGTGGTTTTAGGGCAGAATTTAGGTGCTACAAGTCATCCCTGAGGCTCTTAATCCATTTATGAATGCGGCTGTGTATCTTTCTATGCCTTTGACATGGCACTGAAGGTACTTTCCTGGCTTTTAAAAACAAAAGTCCAGAAGACCGCAAAGTACATGGTAGTCACAGGGGCAGGCTTTGGCCTCTGTTTCTAGATAACTTGCTTTGTGCAATGTTGTGTCTGTCAGATCAAGCCATAAAGATCTCATGTTGTCTCTGTTCTCATATGATTATAAAGGTCTGAAAACATGCAGCTAAAATTCCAGCCACCTAAGTGGTTCTGGAGAGCTTAGAGGGTAATGTTCTTCCTACTGTGTTTGCACAGTAAGACCCTCAATAAAGTTGTCTCACTGCTGAATGACCTGAGCAAGCACAACCTATAGAGAGCAAGCACAACCTGTAGAGTGACACACACACAGCAAAGATGCTTTTAAGTTCTCCCTTTATTTGAGACTTAGGATTGCTTTAAAGTTCTCCATTTTATTTTTCATAATGTAGAGCAAGGCTTAAAAGTGGCCCCAACTTGTAATGAAAGCTGCAATGAATTTCAGCAAATAAAAAGCCACTTAAAGAAAAAAAACACTACTGTCCTGGCTGGGAATTTTAATAGTGCTGCACTCACAGCCAGACTGCTTGTAACTTTTCTATTAAAATGTTAAATCGAGAGCATTAAACAGTTTCCAATTAAGGGGTATATTATCACCTCGATGCACAGGGAGTTTCACACGTAAATCCCTATGTATTCAGAAGAGAATATACCCTGTGGCTTTTTAAATAACAAATAAAAGTTGAAAGAGATTTTACAGGAGGTGGAAGAGCTGTGGAAAGGCTTATATTTTAACGTACTCTGAATGGAAGAAAACTAATGTTTAAAACTCTATAGAAAGAGTATTTATTTTATTTTTTTTCCCCTCTATTCCCAAATATTTCCACGGGGACCTACTTACAAAGATGAAAGTCTAAGTATTCCATAGGACTGGAAGTAACGATTTTTGAAGGACTTTCATAAGCAGAGTCTGGAGGTGCCATTGGTCGTGCCTCGTTAATGCTGGGGGCATCCTTCCCATTGCCATGGTGCCTACTCCATGAGTCAAAACTCATTTTGCTAAGGCAAAGGCAAATTTGTTAATTAATTCCTGTTAGTATTACTTTAAAAAAAAAGAAAAAAAGGCAGAAACAGTTACAAAACCACCCCTTAGAATCTCTTATGCTCTCAAAGGCCTTTGGAGTAAGATATGAAGAGCTGCAAACCTTCCAGCCTATATAAATGCTTAACATTTTCCAGTTTCATTCAGGAAATAATGCCCGAGTGAGAAAATCAGATAGCACTGACCAAGTTCACTAGCCATGTTTGTTTATGACACAAGCCAGAAGCAGCTCAATCAGGGCTGTTCACCACAATCATAGTGACACCAAAACCAAGTCGATTGGCCATCTTGCCTCTCAGTTTCTCAGTGTAGCTCAGCTGGCTCAGTTGGGTCAGGTTGCAGGGTGGGGAGGGCTGAGGAGAGAGACACAATGCAATAGTGAGAAGAGTCTTAGAAGGGCAGAATCATAGAATCAGTCAGGGTTGAAGAGACCACAAGGATCATCTAGTTCCAACCCCCCTGCCATGGCCAGGGACACCCTGCCCTAGAGCAGGCTGGCCACAGCCTCATCCATCCTGGCCTTAAACACCTCCAGGGATGGGGCCTCAAACACCTCCCTGGGCAACCCATTCCAGGCTCTCACCACTCTCATGCTGAACAACTTCCTCCTCACGTCCAGCCTGACTCTCCCCACCTCCAGCTTTGCTCCATTCCCCCCAGTCCTGTCACTCCCTGATAGCCTAAAAAGTCCTTCCCCAGCTTTTTTGTAGGCCCCCTTCAGATACTGAAAGGCCACAAGAATGTCACTTAGAAGCCTCCTCTTCTCCAGACTGAACAGCCCCAACTCTTTCATCTGTCCTCATAGCAGAGGTGCTTCAGCCCTCTGATCATCCTCGTGGTCCTTCTCTGGACATGCTCCAGCATCTCCACATCCCTTTTGCAAAAGGGACTCCAGAACTGGATGCAGTACCCCAGATAGGATCTCACCAGAGTGGAATAGAGGGGGAGAATTACCTTCCTCCACCTGCTGGCCACGCTTTTCCTGCTGCAGCCCAGGATCTGGTTGGCCCTCCAGGCTGCAAGTGCACACTGCTGGCTCATGCTGAGCTTCTTGTCCAGCAGCAACCCCATGTTCCTCTCCTCAGAGATGCTCTCCAGCCAGTCACTGCCCAGCCTGAATTTGTGCTTGGGATTGCCTCGACCCAGCTGCAGGACCTTGCATTTGGTGTTGTTGAACCTCCTGAGGTTGGCTTGTGCCCACCTCTCCAACCTGTCCAGGTCCCTCTGGATGGCATCCCTGCCCTCCAGCCTGTCTGCTGCACCACACATCTTAGTGTCATCTGCAAACTTGCTGAGGCTGCACTCAGTGCCACTGTCCATGTCAACAACAAAGATGTTGAACAAGACTGGTGCCAGGACTGATCCCTGAGGGACTTCGCTTGTCGCTGGCCTCCACTTGGACATGGACCTGTTGACAGCCACTCTTTGAGTGAGGCCATCAAGCCAGTTCTTTATCCATCTAGTGGTCCACCCATCAAATCCATGTGTCACCAACTTGGACACCAGGATGTGGTGTGGGACAGTGTCAGAGGCCTTGCTCAGGTCCAAGTAAATGAAATCAGTTGCTTGCCCCTTATCTCTTAATATTGTGACCTGTTCATAGACCTGTCTTGAGGCAGCTTACTCATAAATGTTGAAGTAGGAGAGACATCCTGGACTGATGCTAGCTCCAGTGGAGTGGTCACTTGTTGCTTTTGGCTGCATCACCTTGGTGAAATCGTCCCAAATGGCTGCACCCTGTTACTGTCCATATTAAAAATCCATGTTTAGGGATTTCTGCTCAGGAGTTAAGACAGTAACTGTAATGTTTGTGGTTCTCAGCTGTTTGAGGTAAACTTCAAATTCATGTAAGATCATTTCAAATGTAGTTGGACCTCTTGTCAAACTAGAGAGACACAGCTCTGTTGGATCACCAGGAGAACATTTGGCCAATGTCTTGAGCTCATTGCTCTTCAGCTAGGCAGAGTCCATGCCATATGGTCAGGGACCATCTCAGAATCTCTAGGTGAGATTCCATTTCCATCCTGCACTGCTTCTCTTGTGCAGCAGTAAAACACCTGAAAAACTCAGGCACCTACATGAGAGTCACTAACACAAATGGTCTTCTTTATCTGATGCAAGAGCATGAATTTTTTACACAGAAAAACTGTGAGATGCTCTTGGCACACAGTTTGTGGGATGCTACAGAGCACACACCTCTGGTATCCCACAATATGGCAGAAAGATTACGGGTTCTCAAAAGAAAAACTTCCCTGTTCACACCAATCTGAGACTGGTGGTGAGTAAGAAACCTTGCTGGCCTCTAACAACTTACAGAAATCACCGCTCCAAGGCCAGACAAGATTTTCATCAATGCATAGACATTTTAGTTCATAGAAATCAGCAACCTTCTGCACCTCTTTGAAAGAGGCTTCTCTTTTCTAGAGTTCAGACTTCTAAAAGGTTTGCTAAAACAGACTGAAAGAAGTTAACTTCTTGAGGCAGCCATATGACAATGTCTGGCTCAGTAAGACCAGGTGGCGACCTCAAGTTTTCTTTCAGCTCTTGCCAGAAGTAAAGTCTTGGACTCATGAGGGACACAGCACTGAGACATCTGAGAGAGCTGGCTGGGATCCACTGACATGTATTGAGATGATGCAGCTTGCTGGGAGGAGGGAGGTGCTGGCAGATGTCTGGCTTCCCCTTGTATCCAGCACCAGCTATGCTGCTGCGCTATGGAAGATGAGGAAGCATGAATTCCTCCTGCTGTAACTGCTCTCCTTACTGCCCCATGCTGCTTCCCCAACCCTGTCTACACGGCTTTCCAGAGGTTACTAGGAAGGAACCACTGCAAGCACTTTCCCTGCACTTCTGAGAACCTCCTGCACACAGCCAGCCCAGTGGGCCAAAGACAGGAGGATGGCCACCTTATGTGAGCAACCTCTCTGAAAGCCATTTCCTTCAAAGGGGATAGACAGGAGGAGCAGCCTCTCTTCTTCTGACCCTTTGACCCCTAGCAAGTACCCTCAGAGCAGCATTTGCATAGGAGCCCATATCAGAGAGCTGGCACATCCTTCCTTTGCTGTGTCAAAGGCACCATCCATCTGGTCACGCTCCTCCCCTTAATGGAACCACTGGTTTTGCAGATCACTTCCATGTTCCATCAGAGAAACAGTTTATCGTTCCCTTGTTAATGTGGCACTGCAGCAAATGACATGAAGAAAGAAAAAAAAGCAGCATCCAGGTGTAGATCTCTGAGGCAAGCAAAGGAGGCTACCTAATTCCATATTTATGCACCATATGCTGAGAGTAAAAAGACCTGGAAGCTTCTTCACTCTTTTCCACTACTGACTCCCAAGGAATATGATGCATAGTAGCTGTGATTCTGTGATTTTAAAAGATATGCCGTAAATCCTTGAGTCACCATTTGCACAACAGTCTCAAAAAACAAGATACATCAATACAAACCAAGGTAGAGGACTTTAGATCCCAAATTTTTCAAATCCTAGCTTCAGTTTGTTCTTTTGAGATTTTTACTAATCTAGGATTTTCCTTTTTCCTTTTCCTTATTCCATTTTCATTTTCCTTTATTTCTTTTTTCTTTATGTCCTCTCCCCTTCTCTTTGCCTCACTTCCCCTTCTGTTGCTTCTTTAATAGATGAATGCTGCCTGTATTCTGTGTGTTTAGGGTGGACTGTTGGTAAACCTGTTATCCATCATGGAAATTCATAGAATCTGGCATGTACCAGATGGACAATATTCCATTCTTTAAAGTGAGCTCTGTCAATCTTTGCCATTGATATTAAACAAAAGTCAGGATTATTAAAGCATATGGGTACATGGCCTCATACATTGGTTAAGCCTTTGCTTTGAGAATGTGGCTGCCGTTGTTGAGCATTCTGGAAATATATACAGTGTGCTACAGCACACAGGGAATCATAGATGTCAAGGGCAAATGATATGTGAAAGCAGTGCACATTTAAAAATGCAGCACTACTGTACCTTCTTAAAAGAAAAAGAAACTTTCCTCCTTCTCCCTCTTTCTCCCTGTTGCCAGTCAAAATGAACTGTCAGAGCCTGGATAAAGATACAAACAGGATTGCATACCTTACCAAGCCTACAGTGTCTCCTAGACTTTGATCTAATTCTATTTGCTGCTTTATGATGCATGAAGCTGTCAGATAAAGAGGTGTTCAAAAAAATCCACTCGAGCTGTCAGGGCTGACAAGCCCTGTGATGGATTACAGGGAAAACAAAAGGGTTATCACCTTAACCACAAACATTTATATCTTTTTTTCATAAGGGTGCTTCAATCAACATGTAGTTACCAGGGTGCATGTTGTTGCGAGCCTGTAGGAACACAGATCCAATGACACATGTTGAAACAGCATTTAAAAAGTACAACACACATGCGTTGGTACTAATATGCCACTGACATGGTGCAGTTGTGCTTACTTAGATCAAAGATAAGAGCCCTATAGTTTTCTATATAAAAAGGATTCTTTTCTGAAGAACAGATTTCCCCCTCCCCACCCGCCTCTCAAAGATTAAACACAGTCATAACAGTCTGAATAGGGTTTAACTTTAAAAGCCCAGTGCTTAAATATGCCCATATGATTACTTACACAATAGAAACTTAGACACAGAATGAAGAGCAGTTAGCATGTGGGTCAAAAAAAAAACCCCAACAAACCCCCCCCCCCCCCCCCAAAAAAAAGAAAAAAAAAGAAATGCACTTGCTGCTTTTCCAACATCAGAAAGCAATCTCATGGCCCATTTATTTACCATCTCTTCCCCCTCCCTTGTCAAAGTTTATCAATTCTTAAAAGGCTGCCACCACCACAAATAATATTGGACTTGATATTTGTCAAACAAAGCTAATATTTTACCTCTAGTGCTGCATTTTTGACACTGAATGAAATGATGGCAATAAAAGGTTTATCAGGATTCTTACTCGAACTGGTAATGTTCATATTTTACCTGTGGTTTACACTCGGGATCAGGACTGGACTTATCCTTTTGGTCAGCACATGTATATTCTGAGAGTGGCCAGAGGCTACTCTGTGAGGTACTATGATCATATTTAATTCCTCAGTGGTTGTCTTTACCTCTGCTTAGTGATTGTGATAACCAAGTAGGCTTAATGCTGAGCAGGCTGAACAAGGAATTTGACAATTTATGGACAACAGGTCCACCATTAGTTACAGAATCCTTGTCAAAGAAAGCCCAGGAAGTCTCCAAGTCACTGATTGTTGGAACCTGGGGGGAAAAGCCAGAAAAAAAAGATTGTTCTGTGATCTGCTTCCCCATCTTTTCCCAAAAATGCTGTTACTGGTTACTTCCTAAAAAAGGATCCAAGTGGACATTTGGTGCAACACCTTTTTTATATAGCTCCCAAATAATATCTTTAGAAAGATAACAATAAGAATATTTAAGTATCTTATCTATACTATACACATGTATGTGTATGTGTGTATATGCATATATAGTCTAGAAGAAGTCTGCCAAATTAGTAATGAGCTATGGGAATTAACAAAAGCCCTGTACAAAGAAAGATAAAGGTGAGGCATCTTCAGACATCACCTTATGAATACGGAATTCTTCACATGCTGAGTGGGAGGGGGTGTCCCATTTTACTTGTCAGTGCACCCTTAATATGAGCAAAAACACTTGGGTTTAGATACTAGAAGAGAAATAAAACCATCTTAAAGCACCCTAAAAGGTGGATTGTAAGATTATCATCAGCACACACAATCTTTTAGAAGGTATGCATAGGGCCAGGTTCTGTGTTTATATGCAAGGCTATTGCTTCATACTGTGGAAACATGGGCTACATCTCCTGGCAGAATCTGACACTGGAACACGTGTGCCAGAGCAAGACAGGAGCAAAGGAAAAACTCACAGAGAAGTGTATGGGACAGGATGAAGAGATGAGAGGAAATGCCAGCAGGACAGAAAAAATTATCTCACCTAAATGTGCACCACCTTACAATTCAAATAAATCAGAGTGGTGTTAAAGTTCTGATTTGTGATGGATTTCCCCTTAACACCTACTATTTCAAGAAAGAAGGAAGGAAGGAAGGAAGGAAGGAAGGAAGGAAGGAAGGAAGGAAGGAAGGAAGGAAGGAAGGAAGGAAGGAAGGAAGGAAGGAAGGAAGGAAGGAAGAGAGAAAGAAAGAAAGAAAGAAAGAGAGAGAGGGAGGGAGGGAGATGCAAGGAGAGGAGATGTAAGGAAAATGGAGGGGAGGAAGGCAAGGCAAGGGAGGAAGGGAGAAAGAGAAAGAGAGAGAGGATGAGAGAAAGAAGGAGAGAGGAAGAGAGAGGAAGGAAGGAAGGAAGGAAGGAAGGAAGGAAGGAAGGAAGGAAGGAAGGAAGGAAGGAAGGAAGGAAGGAAGGAAGATAAAAATTTATTGCTTACAAAGCAGAATTTACAAGTCCTCATAAGTGCCTTTTTCAGTACACCAAGATCAAATATGATCTTAGCAGTTGTGGGGGAAGGGAGGACACCATATCTTCAGGAATTCTAGGTGTCTTTTAAGGCTGTTTCTCTTCTCAGCTCTACCTTTCTGGTGCAACTTGCCAAGCACTGATAAATGCAAGCATTATCATCATTCATTAAACTATATTCCTACGCCATAGCCATCCAACACACCAATAAAACTCCTTTGCAAGAAGTTGAAAGGCAAGCTGGTTCAGATAGGCCATTATTAGTATGCATGGTGTGTACGTTCACAGGCAATAATACAGTGGGAATTCAGCTAGCCAGAGCATAGGCTGATGTGAAGCATATGATATTACTTATGTAGGCATGAAAGCAATCTGCTTTAATATCAGACACTTTAGTGCAAAGAATGTCAGGGTTACCAAAGGTTAAAGACAGGCCCCAGGATTTTTTTGTTGACTTTTTTTTTTTCATTTGAGTTGAAAAAAGATGGGCCAACTCTTTCCATTTTCAGTTTTGGGGGGCTTCTAAGTAAAATGGTAATAGGTGATACAAGCTAAAGCAGCGCAACAGTGAGGTAGTGAGCCAAAGGCGGTGTACCACAAAGTATAATATAGAGAGAAAAACAGAGTGTGAGAAGTGGCTGGCTGCCATTCATCTGATGATAATATGTGTTTTCTCCATCCCTGATATCACTTGCAGAGTCTGAGCGTTGTCCCATTGAATCAGTGCCTTTGAGGAGGCACAGAGCCTCAGAGGCCAGATTCCCACCCAGCTGTGCCACCTGCCGTTCCTTGGTTCCTCACACTGATGCAGATTTCTGTCTCACCCTGCCATCGCATCCCTCGCAGGCACCTGGCCTGGAAGGACAAGGGCAGTTCCTTGGGTTTTGTTTGCCAAGAGCTTGATGGTCTGCCACACTGCTTGGCCAGAATGTCAACCAATGCACCCCACATGCTTGCCAGGCTGCAGGATCAGGCTCCTCAGTACCTGTCTGGCCTCTGGTCCCTGTAAGCATTCACGTGCTTTCCACTGCTAACAGCTACTGCAGCACCTTGAACTTTCACTTTTCCTTTCCTAAAATTAAAACCCAGGCACATAACCAAGGAAAGAGGTCCCAAAATCTCAGGTGGGAAGCATTACTGAGAACAGAAGCCAGGCAGACTGTTTTCAGAGGCTGATTGCTATTTCAGAGTGTATTAGCATCCAGGGTTTTTTTTTGGCACTGGAATCCCTGGGTATTGGGGAGCCTAAGAATAGAGGGAACTCTTATACTGGGGAATAAGGAGCCAAAACAAAGAACAAAAAAAGGAACAGAAAATGAAGACATTTATTACATTTTTCTCAAAAGGACCATTCTGTTTCTATTTGATTTAATGTATTCTTGAAGATAAAAATGGTAAATATTGTGAAGACATAATGCAAGCCATTATGAAACCATTTGCTTTCATAACCTACCATGAAGTGACTAAATTCCATTTCTGTATTGATAGCCTTCTCTAATTCTGCTGATACCTATCTTTTAGGCCTTATTCAGGACTGTGTCTAGAGTTGACAGCTTATGATACATGCAAAGAAAGAAAGAAAGAGAGTGGGAAAAAGAAAGAGAGAGAAGGAGGGAGCATGTAGTGAAAGGAAGACAGATGGGCCTATCAGTAATGTATATTGTGACCCACCTGCCAGTCACAGCCCCATGGGAATGTGGCATAATAAATACTGAAAAAAATGGAAAGTAGGAATTAAACTTAAAAAACCCAACCAACAACCAAACATATTGAACAAAGTAAATTGTGTGGAAGGGAGAAGTGTAATAAAGGTTTTTATTTTTTTTTAGAAGCATATAAATCAAAATTTCAAAAGAAATTTGCCAAATAAGGTCTCAGCTCATGTGCAGTCAGTGGCAGAAGAGTGTGAATTGTGGATCCAGAGACAATGATTGCCAGCACGCCTAGGTATGAGCCAGCTGATTCAATAAATATTCATGATGGCAGCATGTACGCTCTAAGCATACACCCTAGCTCAGCAAACCCAGCTCAGCTGAACTTAACACACCCACTCCCCAGGAGTCTCTTACATTGCTCTCAGATGTGTCTCATTGCTTTTTGTGGTTGTGTGTATATAAGCACATGTGTGTGTGTGCAGAGGTATCTGAAGACTAGACCTGATTTACTCCTCCTAGCTCTGTCTCATTACCTGCTCTCCCAGAACTCAACAATAAATTCATTATTTTTCTTTTCCCCTGCCCAGCTCTCCAGCCTGTCCAGGTCTTGTTGAATAGCAGCACAGCCTTCAGGTGTGGCAGTCACTCCACCCAGTTTGGTGTAATTAGCAAACTTGCTGACAGTGCGCTCTGCTCCCTCATCCAGACTGCTTATGAATATATTGAATCAAACTGGTCCCGGTACCAAACCATGAGGGACTCCACTAATTACAGACCTCCGACTAGACTCTGTCCCATCCACCACAACTCTAACTTCTTTCCTTCAACCAGTTCCCAACCCATCTCACTACCTGAACATTCAGACCGCACTGCTTCAGTTTAGGTGCAAGGATGCTGTGGGAGATGGTGTCAAATGCTTCCTGAGATCAAGATAAAACACATCCTCTGCACTACCACCCTTCTTCCTCTCCTCCTTTCACCTCTCATCCATTCATTCTTCTGTCTAATTCTAATTTAAGGGTCTTTTTGCTGTAAGGTCTTTCTAACCAGGCAGAAAACCCTAACAGTAACTGAGTTAGTTTCTGCTCTGACCTTTTCACTATATTTAACCTTAAGAATTTTTTGTCTTCACATCACAAAGAGGGAGACAGTGCTGTGGTTATGTAATTGTTTTTAACGACATGTTATTTTTCCTTAGGTAATTACCTAAGGAAAAATATTGGAACAAAGGGTTTCTTATCTTGCTGAGGAAGAAAAAAAGCCAAAAACTTTCCAAAGTTCTCTTTTCTTTTCCAAAGAAAGAGAAGTGTGTTCTTGGAAAATGCTTTTGCCATTACCTGATATTCACACTGCATATGGCAGGGAGACAAGTTGGAGGCTTGTAGCATCTAATGGAACTCAGACACCATCAAAATGGAGGTGGTCTCTTAGCATGAGCAGTGGTGGGCAAACCATTCTCTGGTGGCATTCCATTAATTGTTTCTGTCACAAAGATGATTAAGAGAATGGAACATCTCTCTTGTGAGGAGAGACTGAGGGAGCTGGGGCTCTTTAGCTTGGAGAAGAGGAGACCGAGGGTGACCTCATCAGTGTTTATACATATGTAAAGGATGAGTGCCAGGAGGATGGAGCCAGGCTCTTCTCAGTGATGCCCAATGACAGAACAAGGGACAAAGGGTGGAAGTTGAGGCACAGGAAGTTTCACGTAAACATGGGGAGGAGGAATTTTTTTCACTGTGAGGGTGACAGAACACTGGAACAGGCTGCCATGGAAGGTTGTGGAGTCTCCTGTGGACACACTCAAAACTTGCCTGGACACATTCCTGTGTGATTTGTTACAGGAGATCCTGCTCTGGCAAGGGGATTGAACTAGATGATCTTTTGAGGTCCCTTCCAGCCCCTGACACTCTGTGATTCTGTAATTACTCCTCTTTTGTGATGGAAGAATTAAGCAGGTTTTTCCTGTATACAGTGCTCAAGCTTGGGGAGTTAAAGTTTTATAGGTTGCACAGTGTCTTTTAAAGACATGAAGATCAATTGATTCATTCTGTAATGTGCTTTGAAAGTAACAAGTTGCAAACGTTGTGCATGCCACAAAATTGTGCCTCTCCCCCTCATTTCATGAGGCTTGTGAATCGTTTCTCTTTTCTTGATCTTTTCTACGTAGCCAGACACTGAAACAGGATGTGAGACCTCCTCATTCAGTGTAAGCAAGCATAGAGGGTGTGTACCCCTATCTTCACCCTGCCTCATAGCAAGCTTTCCTTGATCAGCTACTTCAGGGTATGTCAGTTATGCCAATGCGTCTGTGGTCAGGCAGGCAGCATACTGCATCTAGGCAAAAGACATCCCATAAAAAATCCTCACCAGTGCTCCACGAGCCAGTGGTTTCCCTTTTGAAGCAGAGTGATTTACAGGTGATGTGTGCAGCCTGGAAGATTAATCCAAGTATCATCTTGACAGTTTTCACACTGGATAAGAATAAAATTGATGGATGAAAAAATATAAAAATACATGCTGCATGCTTCATATATTTTCAATCTTTCTAAAAATATATGTAGGAAAACTACATGCTCCTTCCTTGAAAGAAAAATATGATTTGATCCCTCTATAAACTACCAGTAGTACAAGCAGACATTGAGATGGACACCACAGATGAATAAATTTATTAATTAATACTAACACTGGGGCCTAAGAGACCAATGGAGGAAGTGACATCACAGCCAATTCCACATCTTTATGACTCTATAATGAAATTCTACCTGTCAGAAGACAGTACCAGGTGTGATTCTCCAAAGATACTTTAAATACAAAGTCTTAAGACATAGGAAACAACCCCAGGGAATAAAAAAAAAAAAAAAACCAAACCATATCAGTTATCAAACCTTTACTTAAGCAACTGTCTCAGTGAAAGAGGGCATTGAAAGTAACAGAGGAACAGGAAAGAACATTTAGAGTGCTAATACAGCAGTAAGCTAATACAACAAACTCAGTGACACCAGGGCTGAAGATGAGAAAGTACAAGGCAATAGATCTTGGGACAGATAAGTCAGTGTGTCACATCTGCACTTCATTTGCAGGAAACGAGAGGAAAAGGCTGCACTTCAAATTTTATTGACTCTGCAGTCCATGCACTGCCTCTGCTTCACAGAGCAATGCTTCCTTGTGCAGGTCCTCAACCAGCCACTACCATGGATTGACACACAGGTTATACCGTTTGAGATATGTATCCATTTCAGTCTGGGTCTGTCTAACCCTCGGCAGGAGGCTGTCTGTGAAGATGCTCCTTGCTTCTGATTATAGAATCATAGAATCATAGAATCATAGAATGGTTTAGGTTGGAAGGGACCTCAAGGATCATCCAGCTCCAACCTCCTGCCATAGGCAGGGACACCTCCCACTAGAGCAAGCTGCTCAAGGCCTCATCCAGCCTGGCTTTAAACATCTCCAGGGAGGAAGCATCCACAACCTCCCTGGGCAACCTGTGCCAGTGTCTTACCACTCTCACTGTAAAGAACTTCCTCCTAACATCCAGTCTAAACCTCCCCTCCTCCAGCTTAAATCCATTACCCCTCGTCCTGACATTACTAGACCTTGTAAATAGTCCCTCCCCAGCCTTCTTGTAGGCTCCTTTTAGATACTGGAAAGCTACTATAAGGTCTCCACGAATCCTTCTCTTCTCCAGGCTGAAGAGCCCCAACTCTCCTAGCCTGTCATAGAATCATAGAATCATAGAATGGTTTAGGCTGGAAGGGACCACAAGGATCATCCAGCTCCAACCCCCTGCCATAGGCAGGGACACCTCCCACTAGAGCAGGCTGCTCAAGGCCTCATCCAGCCTGGCCTTAAACACCTCCAGGGAGGAAGCATCCACAACCTCCCTGGGCAACC
>WAAF01010426.1:0-15769 GCA_013400475.1 Tricholaema leucomelas | reverse complement strand
GTGAAGCCATTGCTGGTTACCACCAGTCACCTCTGCCTGGTTTTCCATTTGCTTTTGCAGAGCCTTCAGGAGGATCTGCTCCATGATCTTTCCAGGCACAGAAGTGAGACTGACTGGTCTGTAGTTTCCAGGGTCATCCTTTTTCCCCTTCTTGAAGATGGGTGTTATGTTTGCCCTTTGCTGCAGCCCTCTGATCATCTTCGTGGCTCTCCTCTGGACCCGCTCCAGCAGTTCCATGTCCTTCTTGTGTTGGGGGCTCCAGAACTGCACACAGTACTCCAGGTGGGGTCTGACGAGAGCAGAGTAAAGGGGGAGAATCACCTCCCTTGCCCTGCTGGCCACACTTCTCTTGATGCAGCCCAGCACATGGTTGGCTGTCTGGGCTGCATGTGTACACTGCAGGCTCATGTTGAGCTTTTTATATAGAATAATAGAAAAAGCAGGAGTTAAGAGGGGTAAGTGTTGATCAGCTGAAGGAAACACTGAATACCTCATTTCATTAAAAATGGAAATTTAAAAACCTCATTCCCACCATTCTTTCTTTATTCAGGCCTGATTCTGCACCTTTCTTCATGCACACGAAGTTTAAACTGCTTGTCCTTTACTCAAAAAACCCTGTGAGATGTCAATTCAACCTTCATCCCAGTTTTTTGGAGCTGGAGCTAGGAACTTTTCTGTAGAGAAAGCTCAACAAAAATGAGAGATCTCACCAGGAGCATTTTAACTGCATCAAGGCAGAACTGACATGGGCTTGTTTACCCCAGATACTGACCTTTCCCTCCAGTCACTGAACTTTCCCCCTCTGTCAGGGATGTCCACTCCCCATTTGCCTTATTCTTTCATTCTTTCTTCAATGTTCTTTTTAATGAAATCCCTTATGTGAGAAATAACTTCCCTCGCTTTGATAAATTGCTATACCTTCCTCCTTCTCTCCTTTCCAGCTTTCATAACTGAACCAATTAAAATGTCAGACTCAGGTTTCTTCCATTTTTGTATAACTAAGTTACTTATTCCTTCTTTATCTGTTGTGTTTGTCTTTAAAACCTTTCTAGGTTGGCTCTACCATGCAGCTTGCTGGCTTGCCTTTTGCCGTTGATCCATGAAGGCTTTTGGTGGCTGAATCATAAAAAAATTGTATGGCCTTGGAGATTCACTTCAGCATTGCACAGAGACAAGTACATCCCGTGTAATTAAATTAACCCCATCAAGTTCTTATGTGGGGCTTATTATTAATATGACTGTCCTAAAAGATTGCAGTGAAAGATCAAAAAGAAACCTATTTTTTCCCATTTTCCCAGTCTGCTTACTCTGTACATTTAAGTATTGTTTGTCTCAACTTTACCACACTGTTGGAAGCAGTCATTCCTTCCCTAGGTTCAGCAAAAGGAGTTTTAAATGAAACAGCAGTAGCAGAGCTAAAACAGAAATTGAACAAGCCATGGGCATGTAGTATGTGTAAAGAACCCGTGGGAAAAGGAGACCTGAATCAATATGGTCAAGTTTCCTGGAAAACCAAACCCAGAAGTTGCTATTCTGTGGGTAAGTACGTCCAGAATAAAAGGATGCTTGATTTAGACAACTGGTTGGTTCAAAATTCACCTCAATCCGGTTGGCACGTTTCTTGTATTAAATGCTACAATAACTGCCAGCACTAGCATTGTTATGCACACAGGTAGCCTCATTGGAGCCACAGAGGTAAGTAAAATGGGTTGTTGTAAGGCTTTGTATTCCCTGAGTCCCCAGCACTTTGAAAGAGTAAGGTATTAATCAGCACACACAGAGCCATACCAGTCCTAGTTCGCTTCGTTTTGTGAAGCCAGATCAGCATGATGGAAGCTTCAACTGTCTTTGCTCCTTCCCCATTCAACAAATCTCAGCTCACAGCTTATAGAGTATGACAGAAGTATGCTTTAAGTCCCTAGCTGAAGGATTAAAGCTTTGCAAACCTCTTAAAGTCAGCCAGACGGCTCTAGCACTCATTAAAGCTTTTACCTCATTTCAAGCCTGGGTGCTCCCCAAAACTGGACTAGTGAAAACATGCATAAAAGAAACCTCTTCATCTCACAGTAATAGAGGGGAGGTCTGTTCTGTCTGGAGAAATTACTGGCACTAACTCGAGAAGTACAGGAGAAACGTAATGGGACATTTGCAGCAACTTGCATGAGGAAGGTTACTGAGGTGATTGCTATGTCCTGTACTGCACGCTGGGGAAATAACAGAAAAGTCTCTGAGCTTGTAAAGCTGAACTGGTTTCCTAGTAAGAAAACAAATATAGCACTTCAGCTGGAGCTAGTACTGTACCCAGACACCTACAGACTGATTGCACCACGCCTCCTCCAAACACTTCCTCCCTGCAGACCTTTCTCAGCTTGATGCAAATTGCTGAATATTTTCTTCTAACAGCTTTTATTGGCTTATTGTGTGCCACCACCTACTGCCTTACCACAGCCAGAGCTGGTTAGTGGATAGCTAATCTAATGCTATGCCCGGCATGGTGGCCCTGGCACAACTGTGAGGCTTGACACAGGCTACGAAGCTGTGACAGATTCCCTCTCCTTCCCTGGAAACCAAAGCATCCTCAGATGTGTGCACAAGACTTCCAATATGCTGGTTCCTTAGTCCTTTCCCTGGTTCTACTGAGCTTGAGATGACAGTGGGGAATTTGTTTCTGCCCTTTTGCTGAATTCATCTCTGGAGGGTGGGGAGATTGCCTTGAGACTTGGTGTTGCACCTGTCTTTAGTACTGTCCATGGGCACACATTCATGCCACTCACACCAGCATCCTGACATTTCTGGGACACTGTTTGCTTTTCATCACCCTTCACTGCTGTTTGGTTTTAGTTTTGCAGCTCTCCTATTTTTACCTGATATCAACTGCATCCCACAGAAGGTGAGACCGCTCTGTTGGTCCTTTCCTTGGGCTCTTAATCAGCAGCTGCTGCCAGAGGTTCTCTTCAGGGTTTCCTCCTGCTGACAAAGAAAGTTGCTGGTTTAGTCCATTGCTTTCTTATCTGCCTTAACTCCTGTTCATCTTCCCAGTGCTCACCCACAGCAAATCCTCTTTGTACTGGGCAAGCGCTTTGTCCTGCGGAAGCACACCATTTGGCACTGTGCTCTGCCAAGCTCAGTCACCCAGCCTGTTCACCCTCCAAGAAACAAACTACCCTTGAAAGAGATGGAGAACAGAGAACAACTTTTAGCTTTTTTTCAGATCTGAAGAAGCATCCAATAGAGCTTTGCAGCACTCCAGGTACACTGTCAACTTTACCTTTACTCTCTGACCCACAAAGACAGACCTTGCTTACTTGATCTTCAGAAAGGAAGAAATCAATCTAGCACTCAATGTCAGGTGTTTCAGGCTACCTCTTACTTCCCAGTCCACTATAAAAATAGTATATCTAGCACACACTACTTATCTCCTGCCTGGTAGCAAGACTGATTAAAAAAGCATGTAGAAAAAAAACAACAACCCAACTCTTTTGTTTCAATCGCATTTAAAAGACTCGATAGTTTTTCCTGTGCTATCAACTTGCTGACAATTAAATTTGAAATTATCACAAGTTGTATCTATTCCTAGATATAATATATGTAAGCAATCAAATTTAATTGAAATACTCCTTAAACAAGTACACATATGCTGCTGTTTTAAAGCCAGTTGGGTGAAATTAATGAAATCATTTTTTTTTTTTGAGCAACAAATCCCAGCTGCTGTTGAAGCAGTAAACCAACTCTTGCAGGGTGTGTTTTCTCCAAGTGCAAGGAGGAGAGTTTCTTCATTTCGTTTTAATTGAGAATCAGTTCTAAACCACTGGCTTAAGCAAACTTGAGAAAATATAGAAAAACAAAATATTGGTTTTCTTTTCCTGTTGAAGAGTGTAAATAATACACAGAAAACTATTACTTTATCTTAAAGGCCAGGGGCAAGCTTAAACAGTTAGTTTGAAAGTTTGAAATGCAAGACTTGCTGGCTAAGTTAACTTTTTTCCTCCTAACTGTGAAATGTTTTCATGGCCATAACATGAGGATCTTTCCAAGGGTCTTTTCCAACCTGACTGTTTCGGTGATTCTGTGATACAATATGGCAGCCTGTCACCTTGAGCACTCCAGCCCAGCTGGAAACATGCTGACTCCTGTTGTTCTTTTCATCCTCTCTCTTGGCACTTTCTTCACCTTTGCTGTTTAGAGGCATATATTTTGGGCAGGATGTGCTTCTTATCACAGCTCCCCTGACAAGTATATCCCACATGATGCTCTCATTTCTGGATGGGAAGATTTTGGTTTACACGTCAAGAGTTATAGGCAGACCTCAGACTCCACCACAGTAACTCCTGACTTTTGACATTTTGAGCTGGAACACTTGTCTCTTCACTGGTTTATTCACAAGGGATTCCTCTTTGTGGTCACCATATCCCGGATCAGCTAACTGTCCTTGTCTTTGGCTGGGTTGTCAGTAGGGTACCTACTTGGTCTCTGAAGCTTGAAGGTCTCCAGTAGTCTCACTAGGCATAGCATACTAGGTGTGATGTGAATATCAACTTGAATGAGATACCACAGTGGAGAAACTTCTCTAGAGTCAAAACATTACCAGAATAACAAAGTAGCCTGCAGCTTTTTCTATCTTTTTGACTAGGTTTTGGTACACTATATTTGAAGAGTCAGAGAAAGTTTAAGTCTGAATTTGTCCCAAATGAGATCTTGTGGGTTTTTGGTTTGTTTGGTTGGTTTTTAATTGTTTTTTTTTATATATAATTCCCTAGTGGGGAAAAATATTATTTTTGCTGACTATTTTATATTTTACATGTATTAAAAAATGCATTAATTTGAGATGTTGAATGCTTTCTTGTTGGCAATGTGTTCTTGTGTCAATGAAGGCTTGAATGTTGTGGGGTTTTTTAATGGAATTGTCCACCAAAAAAAAAAAAGTATAGATTCAAATGACCATTTAATAACAACAGTAATCATAGAAAATACCTGCATCAGCCATGTCATCCTTAAATCCTCTTAAAACTTGCAAGATTCACTTCTGTAGTGGACCCATCTTACTAGGAGACAAAATTACAAAGGTTCCAATCAAGATAATATAGTTTGACACTGTTGCAAGTAATTATCAACACAGTCAGAAGAACAAATTAATTTACAATGTGATTTAATTATACTCAGCATCACTGGCACCTCTCTGACTTTACATCATTACTATTATTATTACTCTCTCCTGTTTGAACTCTTCTTGACTGGATTTGACTTGTAAGGAGCATCTTTGCATGCTCCTAAAATTCCATCACTAAGTGAACCCTCAAGCAGAGAATAGTCCTTGCATATATAACACTTAGTGTTATCAGCTCTTGTGAGCTTACTCCAAGCCTTCTGGCAGTTAGCAGTAGTTCTTAAAGTTTCAGTTCCAGGAATCAATTACTCACATGGCAAAACCAACTTTGATTTAAAGAAAGGAAGCATTTAGCCCTCAGGATTGTATGGAAAAGCTTGAAATAGAAACCACGAAGGTTTAGATATCATAAGGCAAATAAAAATGTCCATGAATGATTAGTTTAGATAATCACATTAAATTTGTGTCAGTCTCTTGATTGTCAGTGGCTTGGTAGATGACATTCAGAAGAAGCTTTTTGCTGGAAACTTTGGTCGCCATCTTCCAGGATACTCAGTGTCTGTAATTACAGGGCACTAATCTATTTCTATATTTCTAATTTTTTTGTCACTTCCCTATAGTGGTTAGTAACCAAAATCAGAAGGTGAGCCCACCAGATTTTGTTCCACAACAGCCTTGCTTTTATTGTTCTTGGAATCAGCAACATAAACTGAAGCTTCTCTCTTTTTTGAAATACTCCCAGTCTCTAATACCAATTGACTCTTCTGTTTATCATCTTTAATTCATCTATGCAGTGATATGTTGCATTGCATGTTCAACAGACAGCAGAACTGTCTTAAGACATTGACTCATAGTACTGTAAAGATTTAGTCTTCTCCCTCTCCGTTGTCCCAATCCATTTCTACTGTGCATGCTGCAGCAGCACAATATCTTTAGCATCATATACAGCCTTTGTCCAGTTTGGAATTGCCTATTTTTCTTTCAGAAAAGAGCAGTTATGTGGGAGAATTTTCTCCCTAGCAGGGCATAACCTGGTAAACATCAGAGCTCATGCTGGGAACTGTCCTTGGGCTGTCTCGGGCCCAGGAAACCAAGCTGTGAACAATGAGCACCCACACACAGCTGCAGGGGGCTGAGCTTGCCAGCCTGCAGGGGTGGGCACCTGGGATTGTTATGATACAGAGTGACCTATCTGTACCTTGCACATAACTCTGAGCCAATCTGTACCTTCCACTTGTGCCAACCTCAAACTAGCCGTGCACGCCTCTTCCAAATAGCATACAAGCCATTGTACTTCCTTAATAAAGTGTACTGTACTGCTAGCAGCTAACTGAGTCAACTCGCCAGTACCCCGATCTCGCCTCCGCCGGCTCCCGCTTCCCGCACAGTCACTCTCTGCTCACTCTGTGCTGTAATTGTTTATTTCTTGGTTATTGTTCATCCAATGGCACTACTGAGCAGGAATCAGGTCTTTCTTTAACAGAAATCGGAAGCAAACGCAGAGATACATTTAGCTTCCAGGTGTCAGTTTGTCATCTGCGGGAGTCAGGCCGCCGGGAGAGGCCGAGAATCGATCAGGGTACTGAGGAGTCGACTCAGTCAGCTGCTAGCAGCGCTATGCTCAGTGCAGTACAGCTTTATTCCGGCAGTGCAACAGCTTATATACCCCTTTAGAAGAGGTGTGCACAACTAGCTGAGGTTTACACAAGTGGAAGGTACAGATTGGTTCAGAGTTATATGCAAGGTATCGATAGGTCACTCCATCCCTGGTGTCCACCTCCGTGGGATGGCAAGCTCAGCCCCCTGCAGGTGTGCGTGGGGTGCTCATTGTTTACAGCTTACTGTCCTGGGCCCCAGACAGCCCAAGGACAGTTCGCAGCATGAGCTCTGATGTTTACAGCTCATGCCCTGCCTAGGGAGAGTGTTCTCCCACAGTCATCCAGTGAAACAAAACTGCTCTTTTCAAATATCATCCTTCTGCATTATGTACTTCTACTGCTTTAAAGTATTAGATTGCTGCCTCGCACTGCAGATATGAATGTGCCTTGAATATCAACAGATTCAGACACCTCTGTCATCTGTAAGATTTGAATTCACGCTACTTATAACCACACTGTATAATTTGAATTTGTACACAACTTCCATCCTCTGTCTTGTGCACAATTTACTGTATATATCTGAAAATAAAATGTTAATCCCCAACAGCTCTCAGGCTGCTTAGAGCCTTTAAACCTTGCCACACTATTCTAGATAACATCAAATGGTTTTCTGCCACTTTTTAATATGTGAGGCACTTTCTGGGCAGAGCTTCCTATGTGTGTTTCTTGGCTAGTTTTGGCTTCTTGAAATTAGTTGTCATCCAGAACAAAACTACTGTGGTCACTTCAGAAGTCTCTACCATTATATGTTTAGTTATCAGCTGAAAGTTATGGAACTTCATTTCAATTCCAGCGGGAAATCTCCAGCATTTGTGCACTTCATTTAGTTCCTGTTACTGAACTGCTGAAGTTTACCCTTGAAAATACTATTTTCACTGCTAAAGGGAACGTCAAAGTAGAGTGTTGTTATTAAGACCCTAAAAAAATGTAGTGATCACCTTTCGTCCAGTGCCCACCTCCTCACCACCCCCAAAGATCTATTAAAGGCATCAGCTGGCAACACATCACTTTTTTTAGGGTTAATCTTCAATGCTCTTGGCAGTGATGTTTTTCCTCAGCAAAAATCAGAGTGAAACTCTCAGCTCATGTAAACTAACAGTACGGTTGCCAGATCTGACTACAGCTCTGTCTCTGTTTTATTTGAAGTTTAGCACAAGAAATCTGCTCATTACCTAGATTACTTTATATAGTGTTCTTTTTAGCACTGAAGGAAGACACCAAAGCAATACTAAAAATCATCCTGTTACGTGTGATGAGTCACTACCTGTAAACTTTAAATGTGGTCACTGTTTCTTCATACCTGAACAATCTAAATTAGCTGCTTTTTAATTATCAGGAAATCAAGGACTCACAGTAAACTTTCTGGTCTTTGTTGTTAATTTTTTCTCAGCAGAGGAACTTATGTGGAGATCAGCGTGTCTCAGAAACAGATGAACCAAGACATCCAGCAAGCAGACTGTCTGGATTGTGTAGGAAGCTCCCACCTGGACTGGTGAGCACTGACCAGCCTTTTACCCTGGTCTGCTTAGTTGCTGCTCTCCCAAGCTTCAAGTACCCCTGCCTCAAAGTGTTTGTGAAACAGTGCATTAGGAAGTATGTCAGTGTGAACACTCAGGCATGCTAATGGCTACCTAGTCACTAGCCTGCAGCTTTCGTAGCACAGATTGCTCTAAAACCTCATCCAGAAAGCATGATAAATAATTTGATCAACTTTTCCATTCGAATGAAAACTGGTGTTTGCAATAACAGTTTCTCACTGCAACAGCACCATCATTTCTTAGCATGTCTTCATCATCATGCCTTCATTTTCATCAGACATACCAGGTTTTGGGGAACTGTGAGCTCACAGGCACCTTTTCTTTGGAAGAAAATTACTAAAACTCATTTTAAATTTTAAATTGCCTTTTATCACAAAACATAAGAACTCTTATAGTGGTTTCAAATATCTTTCTTTCACACACAGAATCTAAGATGAAGATTTTCTCCATCTACCAAGTGCATTTCTTCATGAAGCTTAAGAATTAACTTAGAAAGATTCATGAATTCGTGAGACAGTGTGATCAAAAAAGAGGAAATACCTGAACATTTACGTGTAATATGAATATTTATTAAGAAACATCCATCGAACCAATATTAAATCTGGATCCTGAAGAGCTGGAGAATAAAGCATTCACAATAGCACATGAAAGAAAAACACTTAGAACAATGCTAGCCCAGGCTGTCAGGGGGTAATATAGAATCTGTTCTTAGTCTAAAGGCTGTGAGAAACGCACTTGTCATTTTGTCATACGTACTTTGACAGAAAGGTCAAAGGAAGAATTTATGGGAATAGTACAGTCATTAACGTGTGCTACAGAGAAAAAGTGATCAATCAAACCACAGCCCACTGCAAACTCCTGTTTTCTTCTTCTGTTTTCTTATTCTTATTTCAAATCACAAAACCTCATATAATGCAATACTTTACCATCTTCATCATTTAAAGCAAAGTGGCAAATATTACAATGTTTTCCAGTCCAAAGATTCTGACTAACATTTTGATGACATACTCTATCCACAAGAATAAATTTTCCTGCTTTTCTCTTAACTGTGACATATTGCCACTTCTAAAAGGTCATTTCAACTGACATTCAGAAGTACAAGAGAGAGACTTGTTCTCTTGTAAAACATTGCAGGGACTTGATTATCGTTTCACCTTTCAGCATGTTTTGTTGAAGACTGAACCACCAACACAGCTATGTTTTCCTCTCAGCTATTCTTATCCCAGCCGTTTTTCAGCACTTGTCTGATTGTCAAAAGTTGTGAAGAGTCTGGTGCATGGATGAGCTGAAAGTCATTTTGTGTTGATAATCATAATGACCTTTTGCAAACCAAGGAAACCCTTGATTCTGGGAGTCTATGACAAGAAGGAGCCTTTATCCAAGTTGCACAGTGACAGTAGAATTGCATCCTCTTTTCTAAGTTTATCTTCTTGGGAAGCAGGCATTTCCCAGGGAGAAGCCTTTACCAAAAGAAGAGGAGGTTTCTGACTGCTAGGAATGTAAACTCATCAGATTAAAGCTTGTGAACAAATGGTACCCTCATGAGAGTGGTAAAGATCAGGCATATTGTAAAAGTGTCCAAGTAACCAAGGAACTTCTTAATACTCTCTGTTAAGCATTTTTACCTTAAAAAAATAAACGGCTGTTACTAAAAATAGGAAAAGTTGAAGCCTGATTCACATCCCCTTCTCAGCATGAGAAGTCCTGTGGCTTTTTAAGCAGGGCAGCTCTCTGCTCAGAAACAACAAATGCAATAGTTTTGTTATGCCAGCCATGCTAAAGATGAGGAGAGCTTATCTGACAATCTTTTAAACAACACATAGACCCACCAAAGAACAGCATGAAGCACCACTGCCACCAACTTCCTTCAGGTCTGCACAGGAGTCTGTCAATGTCTGTAGCTCCTGTGACAAGAAAGTCAGTGAAAAGTGTCTAGCTGGCTCCACATTTACAGGTAGCTATAAGAATGCGAGCCTGGGAAGGGAGATGACTAGGAACAGAAACCTTTTTTCTTTTCTGTCTTTGATGCCACACTTCAAGCTGCAAAGGAAGTAGAAGATCGAGCTGCTGTGTCTAACAGATAGCTTTGTTTCTCACGAACTCTGCTGCGCTGAGGAGCTCACAGTCTCTTTCCCTTCTCCAGGGAGTGTAGCTCTATCTGTCCAGTCAGTCTGTGAGATGACAGTGACATTTGGTCAGTGATGTGGGTATGGAGGATGAATAACCCAAGCCAGATTTATAAATGCAGTGCATTAAATATATATATATACACACCTGTGCTCTTGAAAGTAAATTCAGATGGAGATGGTATGTTGAACATAACCATCAAATGAATGAAAGTCTTGTCATAACATATTTCAGATAGGCAGGTAAGGAAGAAAGTGTGGCAGAGACAGCAAAGGCTCAGAAGAGGGCCTGTGTTTTGAATTGTTGTGGCCTCAGCAACATGAAAATACATAGCTCACCTTCAAGGGAAAGAGGAAACGAGGATTAATGTGGGCAATTGGTCTGGAGTTTTTAAAAGGCTGTTTATGAACACTTTAAGATGTGAAGAAAAAGGAGAGTTCAGCCAAACCTGAGGATGAAAACCATGGGAACACAGGACACATTGTTTAACTTAGGAATGACTGCTGAGGAGCAGCTCTGTTAGGAAAAACTGGAGGACTTCGGTGGACATTACACTGAACTGGTGTCCACAGTGCATCCTAGCTGACAGGAAGGTTGACAGTACTCTCAGCTGTATAAACAGTCACTTTAGACTACATCTACATACTGAATCCCATTTTTATCCTCCCAGTGCAAGACAGGAACAAACTCTCAGAGAAGAGAGTGTGGTGAGGCTGGAGCACTTGTGCCGTGAGGTTCTGGGCTGGGTTAGTCTGTAGAAAGGGTGGCTTGGGGATTATCTAATAGTATCATTGCCTAACTGCCTACAGGGGGGGCACCAAGAAAATGGAGCTGAGCTCTTCACAGTGATGCATGGGGAGAGGAGGAAAGACAGTGGGCAATAGCAATAAGAGAGATTTAGGAAAGGTATAAAGAGAAGTTTTTCCCCATGAAGACAGCTAGGTAGCAGGGCAAGCTACTCTGAAAGGCTGTGCTGTCTCCATTCCTGGGAATTTTCAAGACCCAGGAAGACACAGCCCTGAGCAGCATAGCCTGGCCTTGCTTTGGGCAAAGGTTTAGAGACCTCCAAGGTTCAACCTTAATTATTCTGTGATTCTTTGAAAGTTAAAGGATGAGTGAATTGTCCCAAAGTTTCATCTCAAGCAATGTAAAAATGGTTTAGTAAAGATTAGAGTAAAAAACTCTTGAATTTAAAAAAAAAACCAAACACCAGACTCTTATTCTAGGACTACATATACAAATTTCAATTTTAACTGAATATATTAAGGAGAAATCAACAATACCTGCTGCCTCTTTCCTTTCAGCTTAAACTTTCCCAGGTACATAGGTTAGAGGTTATAAACAGGCACTTCCACCATGGAGAGAATGTCCTCTGTTTTTATTCCCTTTGAAAATACTTCCATCAAAGCTGCTTCAAAGCCCCAAGGGAGATATGACAGGAAATGTGAAGATGCCTTTGCATTCCTAGAGAAATACCTGGCTTCCTTGGTCTCTATAGCAACAATCTGTAAATACAGTTAGCATTAACAAGAAAGCATATAATCTTGGGTGAATCTTTTATCTTAGCTTACTCTTATAGCTCATCTTAAAGGCCATCCCTAGTTACTATACATAAGCTCTTTATTGCACTTTTGGAAAACTCTGTGATTCACACTCGTTCCTAGTATAAGTCTACTGATTCAAACTAACAAGAATATGTCTGTAAGTCTATGACCAAAGAGACAAAAAGATTTGCTTTAAAGTTGCACAGCAAGGACTGCATATTTATGAGAACATGCCACTTTGAGGATTATTTATCACAAGCAACAGACTTTCCAGATCACTGAGCAACTTTATTACAAATGGGTACACATTGCTCTGTTTCAGTTCTTCCATGCTCTAACAAGACTAAAGTGATGTGATAAACCTGGTTTTGGCACACTGAGCCGTCAGGAGAATCCACAGCTCTATGGTGCAACATCTCTGTTAGATACATTCCTGTGGTCAGGTTGTTCCTCCTTGATTTTTCAAGTGACTTCATAGAAGTGGCTAGGTCAGGACCTGGGGGTGAATTTCAGGGCCAGGCAGTAGAGTATCTGAAAGAGCTCTTAATACCCCAGGATACAAATCTAGTCAACATCTTCCCTCTGCAAACACAGAGGAGCTTTCCACGAGTGAAAAGATTTTCATCCTGCATTCATGTGAATGATCTTTTACAAGGACTTGTATGGAATCACTGATGTTCTCCATTAGGAAGGACAACGCCATACACTTTCCCACTTTAGAGACAATAATACAGATGGATTCTCTCTTCTCTCTGCTACAGTAAGTGTGATGTAATTACACCTATGAGCATGGATGAGGAAATAGATCCTTCTGTTTATATTCTAGGAATTCATACTACTGCAGATGTTTACTGTGGAAAGTCATTAAAGTCTCTCTGTTTGCAAATTGGAATCATTAAATCCTTATGAACAGATCCACTGAAACAGAAGCTGCCTGTGTGAATGGGGATGGCAAGTTCCCTGCCTGCATGCATCTTGAGAAGTGCAGCTTACGGTTGCAGTTGTTCGGACCGAAGCACTGTTCTTTTCTGTTTCTGTCAGGCTGTGCAACATTACACATCCCCAAAAAGGAAGGCTCTGGAGGCATCAGATGTCACCACATGTGATTTACATTGTACTTTGTGTTCTCACGCTTCCTGATAGAGAAAATTTGCAAATTACCAGTTAAAGTGTCAGTGTATTAATGGCATGTGCAAATAGCTATATCTGCTTCAAGGCTGTGAAGAAGCAGGCCCTCATGTCTCCTACTAATAAGGATATGTATCAGATATCCTCTTGGCAGCAAATGTATCATGTAACAAAGACAGAACATGCCTAGTATCTGAGATGAAGAAAAGGTAATAAAGCTCCATTTATATAATGTATTGGCCCTTTTGGACAGTCTTTGGAGCATTACTGATGTCAGTCCCGTGTGCCAGTTGCCTTTTGAAGACCTTCATCTGTTTGAAGCTTTTCAAACAATTTTGAAAGAATGTCTACAAAGTCCTGCAAACGCCAAGAGCAGTTGATTTAACACGACTCTAACTAAGGCAAAATGAACTGAAGCAATTTCTCCTGTCCCTGCAGGTACTGTGTTGAAATATTTCATCTGAAGCCTTCAGAACTATCCCACTGAAAATATCCTTTAAGAAGCTTCAGTCTCTTCACACATCAAAAAAAAAGTGTGCAGTGTATTTGGAGGGAGGGGAAAATCCCTAAAATCAATGTTGTTATTGCGGTCCTAATAGGCTCTGCCATATTCTAGGCAGTCTAGTTTTGATAGCGGCAAATTTCATTAAGATCTATCTTGAGACACCACACAGTTTCAGAATTCTTTAGAAGTCAGAGTTTTCCTTCAAAAACATTTCAAGCAAAGGCTATAAAACTACTACTAGGGGTCTTTTCCTTGATAGCAGTGGTACCTCTGGGAAAGGAGTTATTACTACCTTTGTAGTTTGGTAATAAGGGGCCACTGACCATCCTTTAAGCTGACTTGACTCAGACCCTAATTTGTTGTGTTACAATGTGGTGTGTGTGATGTCTGCTTATTGTCTCTGTCTCTTCCCACATACACCTCTGCCAAGATGTCTCTCTTGATACTGTATTTTATTCATTTTTAAAGAGTCCTGTCAGGTAAGGAAACAAACATGTAATCTTCATGAGAACTAAGTAATTTACGATTCACATGATTGAATAGATATAGCATAGGCTAAAGAACAGAATGTGCATTTCTATGAAGTGCATGGTGCGTAGGGAATGGGAATTACCTAGAAAAGTTTAGAAAGTCACATTAAAAATGACAGCTCCTAGGCAGAATAGGAGCAGTCTGCAAAAACTCTCTTCTCATCCTGGGGTGCAGGAGAGAGTTTCATTAATTTACATTACCTTCGGAAGATGAAGGCTCCCATAGAGGAAACAAAGCAAAAATTCTTCTTTTTCAAAAGGGCTGTGATTTAAAGGATACAACAGGATATTCCAAAATAGTTTTGGATTTTTTTTTTCCAAACAGATAGCTTTCAGTCAGACTGTTGGCCAATTGATGACATATTGCACTTTCCCAATGGTGCAGTAACTATGTACTGTGGGAAGGTGGTCTGCATTACGTCCTCAGATTCCCACTAAACATAGTTCTCTATCAACTCCTTATTCCTTCCCACAATGATGAAAACCTCTCTCAGTAACCTTCTGCATATTCCTATTTTCCAAAGAGGATAAAACTATCTTCCTGTGATGGTTTGGCTCTGGCTGAGGGCCAATTGCCCACCAAAGCCACTCTATCGCTTCCCTTCTTACATGGGCAGAGGAGAGGGGGGAAATATAACAGAAGCCAGTTATAAGATGGAAGCAATTTAATAATAATGATAAGCAAATTGATAGACTGCATGGAAGAATAAGCAGAGTGAGATTTTAATCTCTACTTCCCATCATCAGGACAATGGTTGGCCTTGGGAAGCAGGGCTATCTACACATGATGTTTCCTGTGGAGGACAGACACCATGGATAAATGTCCCCAGACTTCCTTCTTTCATTTCGTTCTTATATGTGAGCTGATGTCATATGGCATGGAATACCCTTTTGGCCAGTTTGGGTCAGCTGGCTTGGCTGTGCCCCCTCAGACTCTTGGGGTGGGGAAATGTTGGAAAAGCATAGCTTGGATACTTGGCTCAGTAGTAACCAAAACACTGCTACGTTACCAACACTCAGCTACAACACTGCAAAGCACATCACTAGAAAGATGCTTTGAGGAGAATTAACTATAGCTCAGCCCAAACCAAATACACTTCCCACCTAAGCTCAGTCATTGCTATTGCTGTTGTTGGTCTGGAATGCCATATATTATGCCACTTCCAGGGAATCACAGTCTGCCATGAAGTAACTCCAGCACTGAATACCAGCCATCACCTTTTTCCAAACAGACTCCTCTTCATGCCTACATCTTTGCCCAACATTTGTCATTTGCAGTTGTGGTTGATTAACTGCTGCATGGGAAGGTAAAGTTAAGGAAAGTAAGGTTAAATACAAAAAAAGAGGATCAGCACAGTAAAACACTTTGCCAATATTTTTGGTGGAGGAATGCAATACTATAATAAAGGCCATACTCAACATGGCATGCACATCAGTTTGGAAACAGATGGCAGCCAAGAGCTCCCATAAGATTGGTCACTGCCACTAAGAGGGAAAAATGAAAAGGAATTCACCAAGGAAGAGTTAGTCATAGTGATACAGTGAGTCAAGAACATTGACCAGTCTGCTGGTTTCTGTCACTTTCATCCCTAGACATCACCATTACAGAGATCATAGAATCATAGAATCAACCAG
>WAAF01010425.1:770251-791468 GCA_013400475.1 Tricholaema leucomelas | reverse complement strand
ATGCTAGCTAGGCTCAAACTAGCACATCAGTGTAACTCATTCAAAAGTTCCGTCCTCAAAAATACACAAGAACTCATGTGTGCTAGATGTGGTAGAGCTGCAAAAGCTAAGACAGATAGGCAGTTTACATGAGACAATACTCAGTTCTTTGTCTCCTAACTTGTCCTGCTTTTCAGTCATTTACCTTCCTATGCTCAGATTGTGTTTCCTCTTCGAAGCTGCAAAACCAGACACAAAAGCATTTTGCTAATAATAATGAGCCTGTAATTTACAAGTGTTTTTCCAGTCCTTGCAGTCAATGTATTTTCCCATTACCTAAGCAAGATTTATTACAATAGCACTTCACTAGCTAGTCTTAGAAAGGGAATGTAGCAGTGTAAATGAGACAGTCCTAAAATTAAGATGCTTCAGGTGTTCTCTTGAATGTCTTGTATGACTTATTAGTGAAAACTCCTAAACCCTATTAGTCCAGACCGCATCCTTACCAAGTAGCTTAAAAAGTTTCTTAGAGAAGAGACCCATAAAAATCAATAATCCTATTTATGAAGTAAGGTGTTACTCAATGTGAAAAAAGCCAAACAACATGGCAGTATTTGTATTAATGCGCTGCTGCAATTCCCTGCCATCAGTAGGTCTTTCAATAAACTTCAAGAACAAACAAGTTTTCAAAACAACCAATTGCTTGTAACTGCAAAGTAAGACCTGTGAAGCTAGTGAAAGCTGTTCTGGAACAACTACTGGAAAAATTTTGTTACTGAGTCTAAAATAAAACAAACTTCACATCGGCGTTGAAAAAGATGACATTTCTATCTCGCTTTGTTTACTTGGTAGTACACAATTTCTGTTGCCATTATCTTTTAAAAAATATATTAAATTAGGATCTTGGCAGATTACTGTAATCTGATATGCAGGTTTTACATGCTACAAGGACAAGCCTCTAAAAAATCCCTCACAATTCCCTTCCTTTTCACTAAATACACAGAGATCATCGCTATTATGAGTTACACAAACAGCAACCTTTAAAAGGAGCGAGGAACAGCTTGATGCATAAAACTTTAATCAAAAACAAGAAGCTGTAGGTATACGCTGGTGTCAATGAACCTCATCAGTTCTCAGAATTGTTTAAATCATTTAACCACACAGACTATGATCAGGCTAATTTACATTTACAAATAGGAGACTAATTGAGGACTTTGTGGCTATTTCCACTGTATTTAGATACGTTTTTCCATGAATACAGTGTTAGCACACCACTGGGCAAGCTAGTTAATCTGGCTCATTTATTTGCTAATTTATTTTGACCACTGTAATTTGTTTTAGAATAGTTGTGCTTTAACATAATTTTATAGCAAATGTAATGTAGAGCACTCCAAGTCAATAATGTCAGCTGGAATATGAGCCCTTGGTACAACACCTACTATTAAACCTTTGATAAACAGCAGCAAGAACGATGCACATTGTCTATATGGCGATTATAACGTGAAAGGATTAGTGGGGTGTTGCTGTAACATGCAGACTAAGCTCAGCAGCTCCTGGCCGTTTGTTTCCAAGTTGAACAACTTTCATTTACTCCGATTCAGATTTGTTTTCTCTCCACTTTCACTTTTCTCCACTACCTGGGGACTTCTCACTTAAAATTAAAAAACTACTGATAATCTACAGACATTCTGATTTTCTCTTTTTTAACTAACGGTGGTAGTACTTTAAAATCAGTTAAGTGCTGCCTGCCTCCATTTCACCAGCAGGATTTTCCACTGAGACTACTATTAAACTCACTTGGTAAAGCAGTTGTCTCAGAGAACATATGGGAACGAGGCATTGGAGCGCTACCTCTCTCCTCTAAAAATCCTTTGGTGCAATCAGCAGTAGTTACTCATGTTTAAAAGCTCCAGAATGCCTCCCTAGCCCAGTTATGCAGCAGGCAGAGGTGTGTGAAAAGTGATAGAATGGTGGTGTTCAGAAAGACTACACCCCAGTAATCAAATGGAAATGCAACTCAACATTCTTTTAGTGGAATGACAATATCACTGATCTGAGTGTTAGTGTAGACTACCATACAAAGACCCAGTGACCGCAGTACCAGAGCAAAGAACACATGCAAATACGCAGGAGGGTTTTTCTCTTATTCATATGGGAATAAGAGTTATAAAACTTATCTGAATATTGTGCTGTTACAGACTTGGGTTTCATTTTTATAGGTGGCAAAGAAAGTCCCTTCACACTTAAACCACGAGGGAAAACTGTATCACTATGACAGGCCATAATTCCATAACACTTTAGGTGTTAAGTGATCAAGCATGTTCAGATCAAAGTACTTCCTTCTCTTAGTAAAAATGAGATAGATAACGGATCTTTTCTCTCCTTGGCCCGAACACATGCTATAGATCTGCAAAGAAATACAGTGAAACCAGAGAGAAGCTACAAAATTAGTAAATTGAATTACACACTACAGTTGTCCTGGCTGAAAGCTATCAGGCTCTTTAAAAAAGAACCTTCTGGCTTTCTTAATTTCAATGATTTGGGAATCATTTTGTTAAAATACCAATGCTCCATTTAACAGTAAATTACTAACATATTTGGGAAACAGCTAGACTCTGCTCAGGATTTTTTTTTTAATGGATTTTGTTATTGATTAATGGAGAGTTCTGCTCAAAATTGATGCTATAATACAGTCGTGAGACTCAGCTACAGGCAAGATGATCTGTAAAGACAAACATTGCACTGATATGAAATCCTAATGGTTTCAAAGGGAAGAGTGTTCTCATAAATGCAATTACAGAATTAAAGCCTACAACATTACCAGTTGTTTTCAGGAAAATAGTCCAACATTCCTTATGGCTGTATGATAATGGAATTTTCTATTTATGTTTTAATATATTTGTATGTTAATCCTTCATTGTATTGTTTTTCTTCTCCTTTTCCCCCTTCTCCTCTCCTCTTTTAAAACAAGTCATCATTTTCTTCTTTCTATATTCTAAGCAGCTTTGCAGTCAAAGTTTTATAATCACTACCAAACAGTTACTACAGATGTCTTCTAGTTTAAGTACAGCATAAAGCCAGGCAATTTCAGATGCTATCTTATGGTAAACAGTAGTAAGAAAATTTACTTTTAAATACACACTACTATATAGATGGAAATTCTGGGAAGTGTGAAATGTTGTGTGCTTCTTGGCTTACTGACCTGTACAAGCACCGCTCCCTGGGACTAGCAGTGTATCAGATATGCAAATCCTGTTCAACAGCTGTGCCACATTTGGAGACTTTCAATAACAACCTTACAGTGAAAAAAATAAAATATTTAGAGGCATCTATGGACATACTTGGCAGGTTGCCACCAGCAGTAGCCATATGGTTCCCCGTAGATCTGGCAGTCTCAGCTTTTTCCACACTAATGTCTTCTGTTCTGAGTTCTCCTGCAACTCTGCACTAAGCAATGATTACAAAAACTCTCTGTGGGAAACCTGACTTAGAGTCATCCAGAAGTTTGTGGGATATTCTGAATACGCTTCTTCCACTACTCAGTGTAAGCAACAGAATGTGGCCAGCCTGGCTGCAAACCAGCTTATCCCTGACCACTTGAACCACCAACTGTAATTTGTTCACATGCCTGCTGGAAAATAAGCCTTTTCTCATTTTCTTTTGTTCCAAAGTCCTTTGCAGCAGTCCAGTAATTTCTTCCAAGTTCAGAATAATTGAAACTGGAACTCAAGGTAATTGAGAGCCTAATCCAGAGGCTTTAATAAAACCTGTGTCTTTGAGGTTGTGCTGCTAGTAAAGCACTACCTTCCAATTTAACAGCCACGGTCCCACATGGAGGTGATCAATCAGAATTTTGTGGGCTAGACTATCGCTTGACAACTGCAAAGATTTCACTTTCAAAATATAATCATTCAGGTGTAACACCAGCGCATGTTGCTGTGTAACTAAACAAGAATTATGAGAAGGTGAGTCAAAAATGCTGCACAATTAAACAACTTCCCTCCCTGAAAGAGAAGACAGGTGGGTGGAAGAGAGAAATCCTCATTATTAATATTTGTTGTAATTATGCTGCAATAGCCAGTAGAAACTGCTGAGCAATTTTAAGTCTGCAAATAAAAAAGAAAAATCACCATTATTATCAGGTTGTAATTTTGCCTACTCTCCTGCAAGTTGCTGAAAACTGGCAATAAACCACCTTTTACCAAAGTTTAAAACCTGAACTGCAACATCAATGCTAAATATTAAAGTGGACATGTCAAACTAAAGCACATTTATGTTCGTCTTCACTTTTAGTCCATTGAGACCTCATAGGTACTGGAAAAGACTACAAATATAACCTTTTAATTGTACAGATCATGATATGTTGAAATAATTTAGCTGTCCTCTCTCCTCCCCACAGCTTCTCTCTTACAATCACAGTGAGCACTACACTCCTGGCAAAAAAAAAAGTCCTTACAAAAAATGCCCTGGACTTTTTATTTTTCTCCCCTCCCTTTTTTCCAATTGCTATGAAAAATTTCAAGTGGTTTATTTGGGAATAAACATCATATAAATTATTAACCAAAGCAAAGTGTAACTGCAGCTTTTCCTTGTGGCATATCAGAAAAGACTGGAACAGACTAGTTCACTCTCACTGGTGTCTCATGCTGTGTGGAATCTGTTGCTTCCCAATGCATACTAGCAATTTTATTACAAAGAATGGACACGGGAATCTGACACTCTTGAAATTTCTTCTATATTTTCATCCAGTCTACAATTGTTGGACACTTTGCTGGTGATTCGAAAAGATCAACATGGAGTCAGAGACAGGAATTCTATTGCCTTATACAAATGAAAAAGGGAAAACACCAATCTCATAAAATTATGTCTCTGACCTATGTCACCACTACATCTCCACTCTAATCACTGGACATTCAATGCAGTTGCATCTTGATGACTTCCAGAGTTAGAGACTCATAGTTTCTTTAAACAACCCATCCCAATTCTTAGCTGTCTTAAAGGGTAAGAAAAGTTCCTCCTGATATCCAGTTGCATTTTCACCTCCAACCATAGAGGTGTTCTTCATGACTCATATTATGGAATCCTTTCAGAGGAATTGAATAGAATCAACCAGTTGTAAGAAACCTCCAAGATCATCCAGTCCAATCTAGCACCCAGCNCCCCAGCTCCCTCAGCCTCTCCTCATAGGGTTTGTGTTCCAGGCCCTTCACCAGCCTTGTTAATGAATATTCTTTTTCCAAGTTCACAGGCCAAACAATATAATCGGGACCTCAAGACCTAGGATCCAGTTATTTGCATGCATGGAGATGTTAACAGATTTCAGGGGAAAAAGTACTTCATGCTCAAGAGCAGAATATAACTGAAAGTGACTCTATTTGACATTACTATCACAATTACAGTTCACACACTGTAGCTACTCAATTCTCTCAGCTAAATTACTTCATCTTATTTACTAATCATCTGGAGTAGGACTCAAGATTTTATGATGATGGCAAAATGGAGATACAAGGGTGCCATTAACTTTGTCTCTATTTTCACATTATTTTGATGAAGCGTGTTCAAATTTGGAGAAAGAGAATTAACTTGGCATCATCTTTGAATAAAAAAAAATAATCCCAGGCACTAAATGACTAAAACATTCTTTTTCCTTGAGGAAATAATAAAAAAAATCAATTCTAACTAAACAATTTTTAGATGAATAATATTTTCATTTCGTGGAGATATTATTTCCTATACTTTATGGGAAAAGCTTGAACAACTTTTACATCAAACACAGCTAGTGCAGAAAATAGTGCACTAAAAATACACAGAGTTAAAAGCATTATTTTTTATTAAGTCTGATGGTAATAAAGTACCATATATACCTTCTGTTCAACTATCACTGCTGGTGCTGAGGAACTGAAGGTGCTTCATAAATCACACAGGAAATCACACAGGAAATCTCAAAATATATGGGACAGGAGAGATACTCAAATCAGTCTTCTGCAGCCTTTCAGTGAGCGTACATCTACAGAGCCACCCACATCACAATCAGAATGCAGCCAGGATGTGCTAAGCACCAGAGAGTGGGGACATATATGCTGTTGTGCTAGTTTGAGCCTAGCTGGGATGTTTTGGTGAAAAGAACTAGATTATAGGCTGAGAAATGAAAACAATGGTGTCTACTTCCCTCACAGTCTTGCTGAGATGTGTAAAGAAGAAAGGCAAAACAAAGATTAGGTCACTTTGCTCTGCATTTCGTTCTGGGCTGTTCTCTTCTGCTTTGCCTGCTGGGGAGAGCTGAGGCTGCTGGCTGAACTCTATCTTGCTTTCTAACCTCACTCTCCATTTGCTTTGGCTGATTTCACCTTTGCTTCTTAATCCCCTTGGCCGAGCCTCCATTCTTCCTTGGGATTGGGGTAAGGTTGAGAGGGGTAGGGGGAAGGTGAGGGGTGGTTGAGAGCCCCTCCTGGGGACTCAGGTTTCTGGGAGGGGAGCTGTGTTTCTGTATTACCTTTTTACCTTGTATATTTCTGTCTATGAGTGTATATACTGTAAATATCTGCTTGTAAATTGTGCTAGCTGTAAATATATGCTTCATTCAAATTTTCAGAGCTGGCTGAGTCTAGTCTGGGTGATTTCTAAAGTTGTGGGGGGGCAGGGGACACCCAAACCATCACAGCTGTGTTGCAAATACTCTCACAAAAATGACAATGGTACCTTTGTGCATGCATGTAAAACATGCAATACACTCAAAACGTACCACAGTCTTGCTTTCTGTCTTATCTGAAAAACAGATAGTCTGTCCTACAGACAGCCACTGAAAAATCCAAAAGAGGAAAGAATGGTATTGTCTGCCTGGCCAGCTATCACAGCTTGGGTACTGGGAAACTTCAAGTCAATAATTATATCAAAGGGAAACAATTCCTCCCATAACAGCAGTCATGCAGTGTTAAGACAGTGATTACATGATCCCGAATGGTGAGAGTACATGACAACTGAGTACATGTTATTGCACAGCTATCCAAATATTATTTAGTCTTGTAAAAGGAACTGAAAAAAATAAGGCTATCCTGACAATGTGTCAATATAAATGACATTTCTTTCTCTAAGATTTTGCCCAACCAGAATGTCATAGGGAAACAATTGCTCCCTCTAAGCACCATCCATGCATCTTACACACCTGGTTTCTCCCCACTGAGCATCATCTCTGCCCTTTTCATTCCTTTATGATACATCTCCACAATTTTGCCTTTATATTGTTCCCAATTCTAACTGTGTCAGGTTTTCATTCACTTTGAAAAATACCAAGAAAATGAGTTAAGAATGTCAATACAAATTTATGGAGGTGGCATTGCAATGTCAAATCAAGAATATGGTATCAAGATGAAATATAACAATGTCAGGATAAATGTACCAAGCTGACAGCACAAAGTCAAAATGGAGCAATGTCACTGCAGATCCACAGAAACAACATTCATCTGTCAAAACAAAATCATGTCATTATGCATTAAAGAATAGCGTAAGTAAACTGGAACACATAACTATTTGCTCAGATTAGCAAATCCCACCCACATGTTCTTCCCAGCAAAGAAAAATACAAGTGTTTGGTAGCTGCAGACAAGTAAGCATTGAAATGGAACTCAATACCACAAACCAAATTGGACTCACAGCAGGATAGCATACTAGCATAAGGAAACTTCCATGTAAGGACCAATAACTCCTAGTCAAAGCACCACATGCCAGCAAATGACCTCAGAATGAGTAGTGACTGTTCACACGAGCTTGAGTTCATCCACTGTGGTGGTTTGGGTGTCTCCTGCCCCCCCCCACTCTTTAGAAATCACCCAGACTAAACTCAGCTGGCTCTGGAAATATGAATGAAGATTATATTTACAGCTAGCACAATATACAAGCAGATATTGACAGTAGATACAGATATATACAGAAATACACAAGGTAAAAAGGTAATACAGAAACACAACAGCCCTCCCAGAAACCTGAGTCAGAACAGAAAATTTGATTTTAAAACAGTTAAAAATGCAAACATAAAGAATGCATTCTCTCTGTTCTACCATAGCTTTAGTAAAGAAAGAATCATAGAGTCAACGAGGTTGGAAGAGATCTCCAAGATCATCCAGTCCAACCTAGCACCCAGCCCCAGCCAATCAACTAGACCATGGCACTAAGTGCCTCTTCCAGTCTTGAACGTCTCCAGGGACGGTGACTCTACCACCTCCCTGGGCAGCCCATTCCAATGGCAAATCACTCTCTCTGGGAAGAACTTCCTCCTAACATCCAGCCTATGCTTCCCCTGGCACAACTTGAGACTGTGTCCCCTTGTTAGATTCCTGGTTGCCTGGGAGAAGATACCAACCCCCACCTGGCTACAACCTCCCTTCAGGTAGTTGTAGACAGCAATGAGGTCACCCCTGAGCCTTCTCTTCTCCAGGCTGAACAACCTCAGCTCCCTCACCCCTTCCTCACAGAGCTGTGTTCCTGTGAAGGAAGAAATGAAGGTAAATGAAAGCTTATATGCCAGTTAAGAATGCGTATGTAACGCTGGTGCTTACTCTAGTCTTCTTCAGGACACTCAGTACAAATACCTTCTTTTTTTGGTTGTTTTTGGCCAGAAATGTATTTGCTTTCACATATAGAATCATAGAATCATAGAATGGTTTAGGTTGGAAGGGACCTCAAGGATCATCCAGCTCCAACCCCCTGCCAGAGGCAGGGACACCTCCCACTAGATCAGGCTGCTCAGGGCCTCATCCAGCCTGGCTTTAAACACCTCCATGGAGGAAGCATCCACAACCTCCCTGGGCAACCCGTTCCAGTGCCTTACCACCCTCACTGTAAAGAACTTCCTCCTAACATCCAGTCGGAATCTCCCCTCTGCCAGCTTAAACCCATTCCCCATCTTCCTGACATTACTAGACCGTATAAATAGTCCCTCCCGAGCTTTCCTATATGCTCCCTTCAGATACTGGAAAGCCACTCTAAGGTCTCCTCAAAGCCTTGTCTTCTCCAGGCTGAAGAGCCCCAACTCTCATAGCAGAGGTGCTCCAGCCCTCTGATCATCTTCGTGGCTCTCCTCTGGACCCGCTCCAGCATATCACACTCTTGAAATAACTGTCATGCAAATCAGTCTCCTATCCTCTTTTTTAAAAAAACAGGGGGGGAAGGAAAAACAAAAAAATCACAAAAGAAAGCAAAGCAAAAGACCAACAAATCAGGAGACCAAAGATAAATTTACTTTTCATTCAGAAAGCATCATGCGGTCATTGACCGTCACTTTCCATGAGACATTGATTAGATGTGTTAAGCATAGGGATACCTTTGAGAAGGCCACAGAGCCCAAAGTTAAACAGAGAACTATGTGTTATTTAGTATTGCTTCCAAACACCTCAGTCAACCAAGCATAGCCTTTATGCCCTTTCACAGGCTGCTGCTATCAGCAGTTTTCAATTAAGTGATGACTCCAGGTGTTGAGGATTCACACTCCNAAACACAACAGCCCTCCCAGAAACCTGAGTCAGAACAGAAAATTTGATTTTAAAACAGTTAAAAATGCAAACATAAAGAATGCATTCTCTCTGTTCTACCATAGCTTTAGTAAAGAANATCTCCGTGAGTCCCTTCCAACCCCTAATATCTTGTGACCCTGTGATCTGTCCTAGTCAGCCATCTCCAGTAGAGGATGGTGGTCAATATTTAAACTAGGTCTTCAACCTTTGGCCATGAACATGTAATTACATGAACATGGTAATTTAAAGTAAAATTGTGTATGAAGAAACTGAGACACTGACCTTCAGAGGCACTGAACTCTGCCTCACCGTTTCTGAAGCAGGACAAACAAATTCTCCATGGGGATGGTTACAGCACTCAATATTGAGACTCAGTTTTGTTCCTTTCCCCAAAGCTTNTTCCTCCTAACATCCAGCCTATGCTTCCCCTGGCACAACTTGAGACTGTGTCCCCTTGTTAGATTCCTGGTTGCCTGGGAGAAGATACCAACCCCCACCTGGCTACAACCTCCCTTCAGGTAGTTGTAGACAGCAATGAGGTCACCCCTGAGCCTTCTCTTCTCCAGGCTGAACAACCTCAGCTCCTTCACCCCTTCCTCACAGAGCTGTGTTCCTGTGAAGGAAGAAATGAAGGTAAATGAAAGCTTATATGCCAGTTAAGAATGCGTATGTAACGCTGGTGCTTACTCTAGTCTTCTTCAGGACACTCAGTACAAATACCTTCTTTTTTTGGTTGTTTTTGGCCAGAAATGTATTTGCTTTCACATATAGAATCATAGAATCATAGAATGGTTTAGGTTGGAAGGGACCTCAAGGATCATCCAGCTCCAACCCCCTGCCAGAGGCAGGGACACCTCCCACTAGATCAGGCTGCTCAGGGCCTCATCCAGCCTGGCTTTAAACACCTCCATGGAGGAAGCATCCACAACCTCCCTGGGCAACCCGTTCCAGTGCCTTACCACCCTCACTGTAAAGAACTTCCTCCTAACATCCAGTCGGAATCTCCCCTCTGCCAGCTTAAACCCATTCCCCATCTTCCTGACATTACTAGACCGTGTAAATAGTCCCTCCCCAGCTTTCCTATATGCTCCCTTCAGATACTGGAAAGCCACTCTAAGGTCTCCTCAAAGCCTTGTCTTCTCCAGGCTGAAGAGCCCCAACTCTCATAGCAGAGGTGCTCCAGCCCTCTGATCATCTTCGTGGCTCTCCTCTGGACCCGCTCCAGCATATCACACTCTTGAAATAACTGTCATGCAAATCAGTCTCCTATCCTCTTTTTTAAAAAAACAGGGGGGGAAGGAAAAACAAAAAAATCACAAAAGAAAGCAAAGCAAAAGACCAACAAATCAGGAGACCAAAGATAAATTTACTTTTCATTCAGAAAGCATCATTCAGAAAGCAGAGATTATAAGCGGAATTAAAGTTTAATTTGGATTCTGTCTTTGGAGGGGTTGTTTTCACAAGCAACATAGATATGAAACAAGCTATGTTACTTTAATAACAATGTTATTCCTTCCTCCCTCTGCCCAAAAGGATTAAATGAAGCTAAAAGAAAAACCACTAGACTAGTCTAATGGAGAATAGTTAAAACCTCACAGTCGGGTAAGAAAAAGTGTTTAAATCAAACATTTCACCATCACAAATCCATACAATTTATGTTGATTGAATCATGATCACAGAAGTATACAATACAATTATTCTGAGTCTGGCCATTCCAAATCATGAAAGCAAGAAGGCAATCAGAATGGTTTAAAGCTTCAGAATGATTTACATGAGTTCTTTCAGACAGTCCTCTGATACCTGGTACACATAAAAAGGAAAAGTGGTAAAGGGATAAGAAAACTCCAATATTGTAAAAAACAATCTACCTTTTCTTTCTTCTTGGTTAAGTAACAATATTCAGCTTTGCGCTCAACTTGCTCTCTGATTTCAGAACCAACAGAAATCAGCAGAGGAGCTTGAAAAATAAAGATGAGATTTTTCACTGCAAAAGCACAGAAAACATTATCCTGCTATGTTATGGAAACAGGCATAATACACATTCACCAACACACACTGCTAAAAGTCTCAGAAATCAAGTTTTCTACAGAGTCTTTCTAATAGAAGGTATAGCAGAGCAAGTTATGCTCCAAATACATTCTTTCACCTTGGCTGAAATCAGGGTAATTATCTAGCCTATTCCTCCTACAAATCCAAAGATTACCCTCCAGGGCATGGTATATCCTAAGCCTGTTCATTGTGCCTAATCTCCAGATACCTAGGAAATCTTCATGTCAACCACCGTTTCCAGGAGAAGGTCAATTTGGTTAGTGACTTCTTAAGGTACATTACCAGATGCTCCTTCCAGTTGGCACCAGTTCCCAGAAAAGGAAATATTTGATGAAAAGCAATTGCAATTTTGCCTATGCAAGGCCTAAATCTCTTAGGGTTCTATTTTGGTATATAGCATTACTGATGGCTATTAAGAAGCATGAAAATAATAAGTTTCTGGAACTGATGGTTCCCACAGCTAAAGCTGCATATAAATTTTAGTGCTTCAACAGATGCTTTTATATAGATATATATATAGATAGATATATACACATACACACACATCATCTAAACCATTCCATATTAAATTATCTGGCTGGAAAAAAATTGCTTTGGAGTTGTCAATTCAAAGATTCAGTACTTCAGACTAAGCAAGCAGCTTAGATTCATGCAGTCTGCCCTGACATTGCTTGTGAAATAGCTACCTAATACCTTAAAGTAACATTTTACTTCAACATTTCCCAGGTGGAACATGCACATGAAGAAAGAGGCTACCACCCAGACTAAAGAAGGTATTTGCAATCAAGTTCTGATTAGACGTGTAGAAGAACTAGTTCAAGCTGCTGTGTCTGCTCTTTTTTTTTCTATATGGCCCAATTAGTACCAGGCAGTCCAGTTTGCAAAGTGCTGTGTAAACAAATAAGAAAGTGTCTATGCCTCAAGAACTCCCACCTTAAGATTATGAAAAGACACAAAAGACAAAGCAAAGACAGCAGGAAGATGAATATCATGTGCATAATAAGCAATTCCCCTAGTGCTACCAACACAGCTACTGAGAGGAATTCTGATGAGCTGTTTCACACATGCCAAGAACTAAGCATTGGAAGAAAAGTAAAAGCCTTTCCTTCAAAACTGCATTCTCAGATCTGCTGAGAAAACTGTTTTGCTTAATTTTCTACCAGCTTCTCCAAATCTAAACACCCCCATGGAAGCAACACCAATTTAGAAAAGTTCTGCTGAAGGCCAGGAAAATCCATACTGTTTCTTCCTACCTTGCCCGCCAAGTTCCTTGGTGCCCTAACTGAAGTCAGTTTGCAAGAGGTTCACTTCCACAGCAGCTCAGACTATTTGTTGGGGTTTTGGTTTGGGTTTTTGTGTTTGTTTGTTTGTTTGGGGTTTTTTTTGTTGTAGTTGTTGCTTGTTTGTTAGTTTTTTCCACAGTGAATTCCATAATTGTAGATTTCTCTTCAGAGAGAGTTCAATCTAAAATCCTGAAATATCAATATCCTTCACCATCATGGCTTCATTTTTCTTCTTAAGCCCAAAATGCATGTGAATGTTGCCACCACACAAATCATCCTCTGAAAGTGGGAGAAGCGCTAAATTAAATTCCTCTACCGCAAATCGTCCAAATGGTTTAACTCTAGAGAAGGTCCCAGCAGCAGGGGTCTCTCATCCAGTGCACAAATGCATAAATGAGAAGGCATTTTTATGCAATGTACACAGAATTTCTGTAAGAAGATAACAGCTACTCTACAATTTTAAGTGATTCAATGAATGCTTGCTTACATGGATATCTTCACCGATTCAAGTCAAGTTTTTGCTTTCTGAAATCATTTATTGATGTGCCTAGCCCCAGTTCATAGCATTTAGCTGACTTTGACTGGAGATCAGTGCAGCTGACGTCAAATAGTCTCCTCCTTGAGACGGCACTGTTCTTGAAATGTATGTGAACTTCTAGACTACCACATGCTGCTACCCACAGAAATGTACTAATGAGGAAGGAGCAAAGGTACCTACAGACGCAACCTAAACTCTGTGTAGAGATACCGCAGTAACGATAGGCACTGTAAGAATTCCCAAGCCATGCAGATGGGCAGTGGAACCACTCCAAGGGGAGAGGAAAAAGGTTTATGTGCTATTGCCAGTTCAAAATCAATTGCAAATCCGGTACTTCCAAATGAAACATGTAACTGATCAGATCACCAAAAGCTACTGTGAAATACCACTACCAAAGCTACTGTGAAATAAGAATTTATTCATCTTGTATACTGTAAAAAATACTGCCAAGCACTCCCAAGGTGTCTCCGTGCTCCATTTTCCTCACTGGACCACTTATTTTGGATTAATGCATACTCCATGCTTACAAGACCACCAGTTTGTCTATTAGGTTTTCAGAAATACCAGATTGCAGGCTGACTTTCTGGGTTTGCTGGTCTCCAAGAGCATTCATCTGGCTGAATAGCTGTGACAGCCAGCTTTCCATGCAAATCCTCAGCAGCACTGCAACTGCTAAGGATACTTTCACATCACAGGTTTATGAGGAATGAGATTAATTGCATTCTCCAATCCAGTTTCATCACACCACATTCCACTGAACACGCCACAGTCTCCATTATAGTTCACAAACACATCAAAAATACCTTTAGGAAGGTATATATCACAATATACCATCTGCTACATAGCCATATAGAAAAATAACTGACTTAAGCTATTGATAATATGGTATTAAAAAGGTTTAAAGTACAGCAGGTTTTCTCTTCATACTTGATAGAAGAAAAACAATTTCATTATTCTAAATAAAGAACATCTGCAGATTTTGTTCTCATGACTGATATGAGCCCTTCACTTAAAGCATTACTGTTTCTCCCCTCATTAAGATCAAGTTCAGACCCTGCAGAAGTGTCAGCACTGTAAGATGCCTTACACAAGGGAGGAAACAAAACATGAGAGGCCAACTGTTCATAGGATAATGTCTTCACATTGCAATTAAGCCACCTACAATAACTGGAAGAGCATTTATATGCATCTCACATTTGGGTGAACCTTTCTTTTCTGTGGTAGTGTGAGCAACTACACAGATACGAAAAATGTAAGTAAGTTGTGATCATTTCTAAATATGTTAACTCCTGTAAAAGAGTAGCCTGTGGTTTATTTCTCACATGAAGCCTTGGGGTGTTGATGTTAAAAGTTATGGCCTTTAGGTACTAGAACTCCAGCTGAAAGCATTTTCTTGGCTGGGATAGCTATCCTGAGCTGAGCAGCAGTAACCCTGGACAAATACATAGTTCAAACATCTGCCATGTAATATACTGAATTACCATCACTTCAACCACATCATTGTGCACTTCAACTCCTTCTTCAGAAGCAGTAGAAAGTTTCCCAAGGAATACTTAAGCTAACTGTGAATAGACCATAGTTACTTTCTGCTGGCTATACAAGAAGAGCACTAGTTGTCAATATAACCATTTTTCACAATGCTCACTTGAACTAAGACATTAGTCATCAGATGTGACTTACCTGAGGGGTGGTTGTAGCCAGGAGGAGGTTGCTCTCTTCTCTCAGATGGCCAGCGCCAGAACGAGAGGGCACAGCCTCAGGCTGCGCCGGGGGAAGTTTAGGCTCAAGGTGAGGAGAAAATTCTTCACTGCGAGAGTGATTGGACACTGGAATGGGCTGCCCAGGGAGGTGGTGGAGTCGCCGTCCCTGGGGCTGTTCAAGGCAAGGTTGGACGTGGCACTTGGTGCCATGGTCTAGCCTTGAACTCTGTTGTAAAGGGTTGGACTTGATGATCTGTGAGGTCTCTTCCAACCTTGGTGATATTGTGATACTGTGATACTGTGATTATTCAAGATCATTACTAGAAGGCTATGCACTCCTAAACCATTAGCTCTTGTGTCCAGTTATAACAGAGCATCTGTGTCCAAAATTGGACACAGCACAAGGTAAAAGAGTCTGACATCAACTAAATCCTACTATTTCAGTTGCACACTCAACATCATGTAGGACACCAAGATTATACATTCACAGAGTGCTCATCACACACCCAGTGATTCAGCTGAAATATCTGTAATTCATAGACAGAATTAAGACAAAAACCCTATGAGGAGGGGCTGAGGGAGCTGGCATTGTTTAGCTTGGAGAAGAGGAGACTCAGGGCAGACCTCATTGCTGTCTATGACTACCTGAAGGGAGGCTGTAGCCAGGTGGGGGTTGGTCTCTTCTCCCAGACAACCAGCAACAAAACAAGGGGACACAGCCTCAAGTTGTGCCAAGGGAAGTATAGGCTGGATGTTAGGAGGAAGTTCTTCCCAGAGAGAGTGATTTGCCACTGGAATGGGCTGCCCAGGTAGGTGGTGGAGTCACCATCCCTGGAGGTGTTCAATAAAAGCCTGGATGAGGCACTTAGTGCCATGGTCTAGTTGACTAGACAGGACTGGGTGCTAGGTTTGACTGGATGATCTTGAAGGTCTCTTCCAACCTGGTTGACTCTATGATACACTGAAAGTATGCGTGGATTTGAAAGAAATGAAGTGACAAATACATTTTAAAGCAAACATTCTCGTGTTAAACAGTTTTCTTCTCATTGCTTGCTTTCACAAAACTAGATCCAATAAGTGAATCACAATGGACCTGGGAGATGTTGCTCTAAGGAGCTTGGCACACTGCTTGCTGAAAGCTTTGTGCCTTCTAGAAACCCTGACAAGCATTAAATTAAGTTTACACATTCCACTGAAAGATCAGTCTAAGGCAATGTCAATACAGAACTGAGACACTTTTCAATAATCATGCAAATAATCAGAAGACTAATTAATAATCTTTTGAAGTCTGAGCAAAGTCTGTGTTTTAAATTAATTTTTTTTAAAGCGCAAAAACTGCATTTTGCAATGCCTCTGAAATCAATTAGGTTGCAAGATTATGTAAATTATGAACACTGTTAATGTATTTACTCAGCATACAGATTAGCTGTGTATGTTTTTATGTAAGAATGACTATGCAAAGGAACTCAAACGCTGTGAAAAATGGATGTTCATGTACCATATCATACTCGGGGCATTGACGCCTACAAAAAAACAGCCCTGAAAAAGTACAGTGTCAGAGGCACAGTTATGCCAAAGTAAATTGTGAGAGGTTACATGGATTCCCAACTGTCAAACAAAGTTGGCACCAGCTCAGAAACTGCAGTCAGAGCCATGAACTTTTCTCTGGACACAGATCTCCAGATCACCATCATTTCACCACACTGAAGAGAAGATTCTTTTAAAATAATGAACTTAAACTGAATTAAGCAGAGGAATTAGAAGCTAAATCCATGAAAATATAACATCTTAAGTTTATGTTCTCTTTAGTTGTCCCTCATGCTCACACTTCCTATTGCTGGTGCCTGGTCTCCTTAGCTATACTTTACTGCCCCTCTTTGGTTTCAGTCATAAGTAAAACAGAGACTGCAAAAGCTAGCTTGTAGACAGCAACACTCTAAAAACAGCCTGGAAAGTTTGAAAATGAAGAGGCAGAGCTAGAAATAAACAAGTGATTGAAAACAGACTCTTGCACTGGCAAAAAAACAATGCTCAAATAGAACTTCTGCAAATACTTGTGGATGTTCTATTTGAGCATTGTTGTATTTCTGTTTAAAAGACTCAATTGATTCCCTTCTCCTGTAAATTAAGTATACATCTGCACCTAAATATGACCACACTGGCATAATGACCTCAACACACTGGGCATATATTCAAGGTCCAGGACAACAAATCTCATAGACTTCAGGCTCTGATTGTTACAGTTTTCAGAGTACCTGCTTTAATGGAACTATAGTACTTCTAGGCTCTTATCAGGTCCCTTAGTGCAAAGTTTATTACATGACTAATACTGTCATGATATTGTCATCTTGATTAAACCACTTAGAAATGTGCCTATCCTACCAAACTGGAGAAACACACCAGCTTGTACTGCGTGAGGGTTAAATACTAACAGGAGCTGTTTCAGGACCTGTTAACTAATAGGAAATAAAATTAAAATAACAGCATCCATAGGATGTGCTGTCAGTTTGATAAAAGAAATAGACTCTGGCATGTAGCAACACAGATCCTTACTAATATTTCACATATATATATGGCCACATGAGTCCACGTACCTTGCTTGTGCAACCGTATAACCGCTGCAACACCAGTAAACTCACAATTCCCTAGCTCTGCTCTCTTCCTAAGCACAGCCATTGAGCTCACTCTGTTTCTCGAGGGACTTGTTTCTCCTCAACTGGTCATTAGAAACAAGCTGCACATCTACTTTGTGTCAGCCTGTCTGCCTTAACTAATGTAAATCCTCTAGGTCTGTATTGCATTAGAAATCAAACATGTAAAACAAGGTAACCTGACTGGCCAAGAATCACAGACAGAGCCGTAATCATCATGATGAACGGCTCTAACTGGGAGCCCTAAATATTACACTCACAATTCAGGTTTCATATTATCTAGTTTGAAGCCTTGTATTAACACAGTACGACTCCAGCGTGAGAACTGCCACGTTAATTTGCTCCTACTTGTGCTGACAGCCCTGTATGGCGTCATGCCAAAGAGCAGGCACAGATTAATATACTTTATACCTGCCATGTTTTCCTGCTTAAGAAAGGATATGAAAGCCTTCCACAGAATACATCCTGAGGTCCTTAGTTTTATTCATAGCCAAACCTAAGAAATTACAAGTTTAACAGAATCTTGAATGAGATTATTTTCAAAGGGAGAGAATCTGCATTGTATGCATAGTCAATTTTCACAGGTACAGAGTACTGAAAGGTAAAATCATTTTGAAAGCACCTATAATTGCTTACAATCACACTGAGTGCATGTTATGTGTACCATCTTCCTACACAAGAATGTGTTCTGAGTTCCGGTAAGTAACACAACAGCTGGTGCAAATATATGAGTATTTGTTAGGACATATTAAAATAGGTAAGAACAACAACAAATCCACCAAATCTAATACAGATATACTCCTGAAGAATCCATGGGCTAGTATAAGCATAGTTTATGGCTGTTCAGATATTCTCAAACTGTGTTTCTAGACACATATTAGGCCAGAATCAAACAGCACATTGAAAAAACACTGCAGTCCCATTCTTTAGATTTTCCCTATCGCTTTCTTGTCTATTAGACCTTGTTGGTAGAAGATCTGTAAAACAAACCAGGGTCAGTGAACCCTTCTGCATTGAGAAAATAGTTTCTTACTGTGGGATGTGAGTGAGGGGCAGAGAAACCCCTGGCAGTGAAGACTCAATCCAATACCAAATGCATTTCATTTTACTGGGCTAATTTTAATCTGATCCAGTTCACAGTGCAGCTATATGAAACTGTCGCTACATGTGTGAGGGTAGTGAGTGGGCTGGAAAAAAGGGAATTATCAAGAAAGAAATAAGAGATCTGCTCCTTTTGTCAGCAACAGCAGCTTGTCTTTGCAATGTGCCCAAAGAAGTGCAGGGCTGGTTTCAGTCAAGACAGCCCCATGCTGCCATCTCAGCAACTACCTGTGATGGTTTGGGAGTTACATCACCCCCACACACAATGAATTCACCCAGACTAGACTCAGCCAGATGAAAGTTAAGGAATGAAGCTGTATTTACAGGTTAGCACAATTATACAAGCAGATATTTACAATATATTACAAATATTTACAGCTATATACAGAAATATACAAATTAAAAGTAATACAGAAACACAATACCCCTCCTAGAAATCAAAGTCCCCAGGAGGGGCACTCCCAAGCACTCTTCACCTTCTTTCCACCCCTCTACCTCATCCCAGAATCTGCCTTACGGGCGAGATGAGCTGGAAGGATCGACAAGGAGGGTTAGAAGCAAAATTATTAGTTGGGTTACACAGATCTGAGCAGAGCAGCAGAAGCTCAGGGAGAGAGCACAGACACTGAAATCCAACAGATAGAACTGTCTTATCTATGTTTGTGTCCTTGCTTTTACACATCTCAGCAAATCTATGAGTGAAGTAGACATGACCATTGTTTTTCTTTTCACAGCCTATAATCTAATTTCTCTTATTAAAATATTCAAATTAGTCTCAAACCAGCACACTACCACAAGAGCAGCAGATCAGCCTCAGCTCACTGGATTCCACATGCAAACACCTACCACTGAGGAAGCTCTTCTCCTAAGCGTTCTGGAATGCTCTTGGTGTCTTTGCTTAAAGAGAAACCTATTTAACCATGCAGTGGAATCTCTGTATATGACCAAGGTTTTTATTCGTTTACATTCGATATTTTTGCACACAATTTGCTTATCTTGAACTTCTGAAAAAAATAGTATCTTCTTTTTCCCCAAAGCTTTTACTTCTATATATGTCTATTTCTTCCTTTTCCTACATATATATGTCATTCTTTCTTTAAACAACAAAATGGGGTATGCAAGAAGAAGGAACAAGGCAGAATGTTGTAAAATATTTATACTCCAACACAATAACATTGGGGTCATCTAGCTCGCCCTACTTTTTCAGATGCTCATTTTTCAGGGAGGAGAATTTAGGTGGACAAAAGGCTTGCAGAAGATTTCTTGTTGCATTAATAATGTTAATATTTCCTCAAATAGCAGATTTAATGTATGTGTTCCATGTGACATAGATACTCTTCAGATACTGTCCTCCAGAAATAAAAAGGAATAAAAGCATTGAGGAAATAGCTTATCATTGTGGGATGAGTGAGAGGCAAACAAAGCTCTAGCAAAGACTCAATCCAATACCAAACCACTTCATCTGATATTGTCCCATCTCAGCAACACAGAAAGGTAAATAGATTACTACTGCACAGACTGCTCTCTGAAAATTACTTCCCTCTTCCCTTTTGTATTATCTTTTAGCAGCACAGATTTTAGGGCTCCAGTGCCATAAGACAATCAGGTCCCTTAAGGTTTCTAATTTTTTGCAGCAAGGCAACTCAGAAACAGCCTTAAAAGATGGAAAAGGGCACACAGATCTGCACTTGTGTCAGTGGGTAATGACAGGACAAAATAGATAATCTCTGGGACAGTAATCACTAATTTTCCCTAAGAATCAGACATGAACTCTTTCTGCTACAAAGCAGTTTCTGTATAATCGTTACAACACTGACAAATTATCAGAAGCAAACTGCAAGTAAATGTCTTCATTATCCTAGCCTTCCAGTTCAAAATGTATATAAGGCTAGGTTAAGATATTAACGTGAAAGGTTAACTTTGTCAGTAGAGAAAAAGAAAACACTTTATACTTTCCAGTGTGATCTTGCAGAAAGCTGCTGCCGGAAAAACAACTTTCCTGTAAATCTACTTGTCAAAATTCAGAACTGAGCTTCTATTTAAGTTCTAGAAGAGTTCTGCACAACACCAATAATTCCCTTCCACTATAAAGGTACTTTCTGTCATATTCCACACATGGAAGATGTCCTTGAATCAAAAAGGAAGGAGACAAGGTACAACGTTTGAAGTTCCCTTCACATGCTAGCTAAGGTGAATCACAGAAGATGTCTTGAAAAGAAAACTACATAATTCATGCAAAAAGAAAGAAAAGTCTGCCATGTTAGGAATTAGGGACCACAGTAAAGCTGCCTGATAAATCTGTCTTTCAGTGTCATCTGAACTTGAATAGCTAAGGGCAGAGCTATGAGATAGGAGTGAGAAAAAAAAAAAAAACAAAAAAAAACCAAACAAAAACAAACACAAAAAAACA
>WAAF01010425.1:745590-770131 GCA_013400475.1 Tricholaema leucomelas | reverse complement strand
AAAAAAAAACAAAAAAAAAACAAAAAAAAACCAAACAAAAACAAACACAAAAAAACACAAACCACCAAGAAATAAACAAACAAAACAAAACAAAAAAACCCAAAACAACCAAAAGAAACACCACCACCAAAAATGCACAACCTCCCCATTGAAAAACAAACAAAAAACACCCCCACAAACATAAACAAAAGAGGTAGTAGGCATCTATTACCATATTTTTAACATGATATCTAACAAGGTGCTTAACAGATGGACTCGACACAAGTAGACCACAAAAACTCACAAGTTACCTAGAAGCACCTACACTGGCTTAAAGAATGACCTGACTGCTGCAGGGTATCTCACAGCCATCTTGGAGAGCTCTAATGCTTTTAAGGTAGTCTCTTCCTGCAGAATAGGTAAAGCCTTGGTCAAAACTCTGCAGACCTCCATCAAGATCTACAGGTGTGCTTTAAACTAGAGCAGGGTAGATTTAGGTTGAATATAAGGAGGATGTTCTTCACAGGACAGGTAGGGATGTAGTGGAACAAGTTGCCCAGAGATGTGGTGGAGATCCCTGGAGACATTCAAGGCCAAACTTGATGGATAGCTCTGAGCAACCTGATCTAGTTAAAGGTGTCTGTACTCATTTCAGAGAGCATTGGGCAAGATAGTCTTCAAGGGTCCAGCCTAATACATTCTATGATTCTGTGATTCTTTAACTGGGATTCAACTTTTCAATTCACTATTAATTTACGAGGACTTTTCCCTATGCTGTCCCGGGATATCTCTTGAATTTTGACCTCAATACATCAATAGGATGCCAGCATCTTCTTTCCTCATAAAGACAAAGAGAAGGAAGATGAGAACAAGGATCTCTCCAGTGTAGCAGGATGAGTCCTGATTTATATGCCTTCTCTCAAGTGCACTTTTCCTTCTCTACAGCAGGATATTAAATCCTGCTGGATTTAGCAGCATTGCTGTGTAATTACTGACTACCCAATACTTAACTAAACTCACTTTTTCCCCCCCATTCCTCTTTCTTCCAGTTAAACACCTGCCCTGGCACATTTCTCCTGTATGGCTACTTAACAGGTATAAAAGATAACATGCCCAGACACCAAAAACCCTGAAAGTTTGATGCCTCTTGATGACATAGCTACAGGTGCAAATAGATCTCTCTTTTTTTTCTATGAGACTTTAAGTAATAAGTATACTGACCACTCATGTACTACTTTACATCTTGAAAGCACTGTACAAACATGACCTAATTAATTTTCTTCATTTCTTCATGAAAAAAAAACCCTATAGAGAATTAAATTATTAATAATCATTATTCTGTTTATTTCTTAAATCGTGATGGCCTGCTTGACCCTCAGCATGAAGATAAATATATCTGCCTCAAGGACTTCACAAACTAAATTCTGAAGGATTCAACAAAAAATTGCCAAGGGTACACATCATTCTGAGGACAAAATTTGTTTCAAAAAAAGGTTTAGAGCAAAATTCAAAGTCAAAATTTTTGATGGAAAAAAAAAATAAAACACAAATTACTTCAACAATAAACCAGAAGTTTTAAACCCAAAATCTTCAGCTGAAAATTTATATTGGAAACAAGCAGAACAGGCCCACTGGGTGCTTTATTTCACATGACATAAGATTATGCTTCAAGGAACAAAGGGCATAAATATTTCTTTTTTAAAAATCCAATCTAAGTAACAACACAGGTATGATACTCATGGTCCTGAACAATAATCAGTCATTAAAATAACCAACATTTTCTGATTGTTTTATTTACCAAGTTGTTGGCTTTCTGAAATTATGTTTTTCCTACCAAATTCTGATGCAGCATACAGAGTTAGTACTAAAATATAACCTTCTGCTTTTGAACAGGAAACAAAGACTGCATCTCTCAGCAATCTCTGATGCAGTATTGATGCATGCACACTAAATTAGACACCACAGCTTCAGGAATCCATTTTAAAGACTAGGACAAATAATTCCCAAATTTCCAGGCATCATGTAAAATATCTACATGTCACAGCTAAAATTCATAGTCCATGTTTTGTTCGCTAAACCAAAAAAGATCCAGACTCTTGCTGCTCACATAAGCACTCTGAAGTGTCAAACCTCCTCTGATTCTAATACCAAAGAAAAGAGAATCAGATATCCTTCCTGTAAAAGTCAACACTTCAGACTCAGGTGGAGAACAGGACTGGATGAGAAATGTAATTTACTCTTAGATGAGACACTGCACTGCATATCAACTCTGTATTACTGCACTCCTATGAAGTCAATGATCTCTTTGAGCCACAGCCCTGCAGCTGTTCAGCTGAACATGTCAAAACAGATTTCCAGGGTTCAGAACCCAGCATAAACAAAATTGAAAGTTAACAAAAATATCCAGCCTTATTGCTATTTGTTATCTTCTCATTTTGGCTTATATTTGAATCATTTGTAATTCCAACTACTAACAAAACTGAAGAGTCACAGTAATTTAAATGGGAAGGTATGTGATGCATAGCCATATGCCATCCAGCAGCCAGATGGGGTATTAATTTATGAACTGCAGTTTGAACTGCTCTAATACCCGTCACTGGGACAGATGTACTCCAACATATGTCACTTTAGGCATTTAGTGTGACCATGGCCTTGGTAAAGTGGGAAAACAGAGAAAAGATTATTTGGACTAAGGAAATAAAACAAGACAACAGTGAATAGTAAAAGAATGCATTTTGAGTCACTGGTCCTGGAAGTTTATAAAAGACATGTAGAAGACCAGGGATGTCCCTGAGCTGAACTTGGTAGTGGTAGGTTAATGTTTGGACTTGATATTGAATCATAGAATGATTTGGGTTGGAAAGGACCTTCAAGGGTCATCAAGCTTAACTCCCTGCAGAGAGCAAGGAACTTTTCCACTAGATCAGGTTGCACCAGATCAGAGCCTTGTCAACCTGACCTTGAGTTTGTCCACAGATGGGGCCTCAACTACATCCCTGAACAACCTGTTGAAGCATTCCACCACTCTCATGGTAAAGAACTTAGGCTAACATGCAGTCTAAATCTACTCTTCTCTAGTTTAAAACCATTGCCACTCATCCTATCACTACAGGCCTTTGGAAACTGTTCCTCTCCATACTGAGAGTCTTTTCCAACCTAAATAATTGTATGACTCTGTGAAACTGTGTATCTAGCAAGAGGAAAAAAAAAAATCACAACTTAGGAGAGCCTTCAGACAGTCACAAAATATAATACAAAATTCTGAATGAGATATAGTAGCCTCCTAGTGAACAGAAATCTAAGACATGCTGGCTGGTAGAGCATTGCATCTGGAAGCAAGATTTCCTAGCAGCTACCATAATTCACCACATCTAGTAAAACACTACATTTTTTTCTCCATGTCAAAAAAGTTGCCATATGTACCAGATTGAAGGATACTAAATTATCACTTTAAAATTGATTTCTGAATATTTCTTAATGAAATTACTGACATTTGAATATTGTGCTATGTCATGGAATTCTTGAATACGGCAAAATAGGCTTTTACATGTCTTGGCTTCCCCAAACATATTTTCCTGCTCTCCCTCCTTCTGTTCTTGGGAGACACAACCACAAGAAAGGAAGACAAAAGGGGCCTGATGCCACCATGTCTGTTCAAATTTGTTTACAGGGTTTAAACAGCATGTGTTTAGACACTTGTTTGTGTTCTGCCCTAAAGAGTAAAACAAGCCCTGACTTCACCTAATATGGCCAACTGTCATTCTGATTGACTAATCTGTGTCCAAAGGCCCAGTAGGTCTCAGGCTACACTGATAAAAGAAATGAGCAGGAAGAGACAATATGCTTGCTGGTAGCTGCTGTTACTGCCATTGTCTCTGCCTTAATGTGCTCTACTTCTGCCAGTGTACTGTCTCATCTTTGTTGCATTCTGCCATGCTCTACAGTACTATGCTTTGCTAAGTTATAAGCTAGCCCTGCCACATAATAAAATGCCCTAATACTTTCAGCTTGTCTGCCTGGAAAGTGCCTGCTTCGAGTTTATGAGGAATAGGCATAATTGCCTCCGCACAGTAAGTCTGCTTAGCCAGCATGACATCTGTGCCAAGACTGCACATCTGCCAAGACATCCTGACTACAGCTGCCAAGACAAGGAGTCTTGGAGGCACGCAGATCATCCAGAAGAATCAGAACCAGGTCAGAGATCATCTGCCTCTTTCCCCAGCAGCCTGTAAAGCCTGGGAAGAATTACAAGCCTCATCAGCTGACAGGACATCAACAGAACTCCCTCCAAGTGTTTTGGGTACTGTCTGAAGCTGTAGCTAGTCCCATGACTTGGCTAGCTCAAAGCCTCTTTAGCAAAGTCTTTAGCAAAACTGTAAGAAATTCTCTAATTGAATCCTAGCCTTTTGCCTTAAAGCAGACAGGAGCTCCTTGCATTGATCTAGTGGGCAAGTGGTATAATTGACCACAAGAACTGTCTCTTCCAGTTCAATTGAGTTTAATATTGTATTATTGCTAGTTATTTGCTCTAGATCCAGTTCTTCCTTTGTATAATGTTTTCACGACCATGAAGACAACCTAATGATTATTAAAACTAGTGGTCAGCAGGTCAGACTCTTGAATACCAAAATTAAAAAACAATATTAATTTTGAAAAAATATCATTTCAACATTAATTACCTCTCCATTACACTCTACTTCATCTTCAAAAACACACAATGAAAACAAAACACTGGCATCTTAAACACCAATATAGCCGGGGCGGGGGGAAACAAAACAGTTGTTACTTTTCTTCATATTACAGATGTACTTCTGTAAAACCAACTGATAGGTTCTGAAAGTAAAATTGCACTTAAGAAAATAGCATAGCAGCTCTTTTACACAAAATAATTTGAGAGCTAAGCATAGGTAACTTGAGAAGAAAATGGCAACTGTCTAATAAAATGTTCCTTTTAGATGAATGGTTTTCTATTTCTTCCCATTTCATATCTTGAATCACTACTAAAAAAAATTATTTAAACATTAGTACTGGATTAATTTAAAAGAATCAACCCTAGGATTACTTGAGAGTAGAGCTCATAAAAAATTTCAAAGGATATCAAGTCTTTTGTGGCATGATTCATCACATAAACTGAAGTGAAAATTCTGCTTCAAATATTCTGACTTAGCTGTCAGAGTAGGTCTGGCCTCAGACACGGACTGAGTAGAAAAAGCTTCCCCCTTGCATCACCAAATTCAAAAGACCTCTAGGAGATGATCCCATTATGTTCTTATATGGTCTGCTGACAGAATATTGGTGGCACCATTTTAACTATTGGAATTTAGAAATCATAAAGAATTTCCTTTGGAAATTGATGGGAAAAAATAAATTCCTTTTTCCCGAAGCCTAAGAAAGAGAATGTAGGGCATACAGAGGCCTCATTCTATGTGAAATTTAGGAGGAATTTAAACCTACTGTCAGTGAAATACCATAGCTCCAGATTTCCCACTCGGTTTAATCAGCAACTTCCCAAAGAACACAACAGGTGGGGGGGATTGGCAGTATTTGCTCTTGCTACTCCAATAGCATTTCCCACATTGCTTGGTTGCAATTCCGTGTTAGTGTGGCATCTTGCCAACCTTAAGGAATTTCCATATCTTATCAGCTTTCACCACGAGGGAGATAGTCCACCACAGTGGTTAAACTGATTAGTAAGATGATGCCAGAAGGTTACCTCCACAGAAAGGGTCAAAAAAAAAACAACAACAACAAATAAAACCCCACACCACAGAAAAACCCTGAATGCACACATAACAATTTTGTCTTCAGAAAAAAATACTAAATCCTACCCCTATATTCTAGACTGCAGAGAAAAACCATTGCCTCTTGTCCTTACTCTAGATGCCCTTATGAAACATCCCTCTCCAGCTGTCCTTCAGGCTCCCTTCAGATATTGGAAGGCAGCTATAAGGTCTCCCCAGAGTTTTCTCCAGCCTCCCTCAGCCTATCCTCATAGCAGAGCTGCTCCAGCCCTTGGATTATCCTTGCGACTCTCCTCTAGACTTTGTCCAACAGTTCTATGTCCATCTCATGATAGGGACACAAGAATTGGATGCAGTATTCAGGGCGTGGTCTCACCAGATCACAGTAAAGAGAAAAATCCCCTCACTTGACCTCTTGTCCGCACCTATTGATGTAGCCTAGGTAAACCATATGGTTTACCTTCTGGGCTGCGTGAACTCATTGCTAGCTCATGGTGAGCTTTTCATCAATCAACACCCCCAAGTCATCTTCTTCAGAGCTACTCTCAACCCACTCTTCACCCAGTATTTGTTCCTGGAATTGGTGTAATTCAGATACAGAACTCTCACTTGTTGAACCTCATGCAGTTTGCACTGACCCACTTTTAAAGCCTGTCAAGATCCTTCTGGATTCATCCACTCCCTCAAGCAAGTCCACCATGCTACAGAGCTTGGTGTTGCCAGCCAGCTTAATGATGGAGCACTCAATACCACTGTCCATGTAGTTGACAAAGATGATATACAGCACTGGACCCCACACAGACCCCTGAGGAACTCTACTTGTCACTGATCACCACCTGGACATCAACCCTTTGATCACAACTCTTGGCCAACTGTACAGTTTCAGTTAGATGAAGATCTGGATGTTTTCAGTAGCAAAAAGGACTATATTCTACCACCACAGCAAGCCTGCAGCAGCCTACTAGCAATGGTTTCACATTGTCCAGATACTACCAACTATGCTTTAATCACAGCACTAAATACCTGAAAAGTAGTAATTGGTACCGCAAACTTCCACATTTTCCACACTGTAGCTTTTAAGATGATAAATGCATTCTCCCTCATAACACAGTGGAGAGCACATGACAGAAGGATGGAGAGGTTAAAGTTTTGAGGAGATAAAAACATGGAAGTGGCATTACAAAGCACTTGAGGTCTTCATGACTACTGTAAGGTCACGTCCCCAGCCATGCTCAGCTCCATAGGAAAACCAAACAAAAATTATGCAGACTGAAAACTAGGTCTCTAAAACAGATCCATTTCCTTAGAGACTTGTGACATGACTCAGATCCACACAGGTGTGAAAACCAAGATCTCCACTGGAATGGTTAACACCTGCTTCATCAGAAGTATGCTGAGCTGCATCAACTTGGAATGTGTGATCTGTTTTTCTCTTTTCTTGTAGTATAAATAATAACAAAACCCAACCAAACAAAGAAAAAAAACCAGAGAAAGAACAGATTCTGCTTCTTAAAATTTAGTATGCAGTTCATCTACTTTGACGCAGAGTCAGGCTTTTCTTTCCCCAAACAGTAATAGTTAAAAACATCTCAGCTACACCAAGAAGATACACAGGCACATACTATTCATAACTCACTTTAAATTCTTCCCTACTTCATTCTCATAACACTGTTTCTCCTTGCTCCTTATTTCAGGTCTAAAATAGTGTTGGAAACCTTTCCAAATGTGGCAAGCATTCTTTGCTCCATTTGCAAAGCACATGGCAGTTGAAATACTGCATTCATAATACACACCTCTTCCGAACACAAAGAAATACTTAGATTCAGAAGAGGAGGCATGTATTGATTGACCCAGGAGGCAGATTAGTAAGCAAAGTCATCTTGGTCTAAAAGGCATTTAATTTGATTTCTTAAGTCTTACTATTTTTCTGTGGGGAAACTGTGTAGCCTATAAAGAAACATTTAGACTTAAGGCCACTGTAGACATATGATTATGGGAATTTAAAATGTAGGCTTGGCCCAGAGCTTTATCCTACAGATGCAGTTATGTGCAAAACACAGGAATTGTGTTTTTCAAGGCAATTCTGGGAAGAGAAGCAAAGGATATTTCTCTTGCCGCGATATTTGGAAACACCACCACATTCAAAGACAACAAATAGAGGATGTGGCATTCCCAGTTTCTGTGCAGCAGCCTACCTTTCCCAGACATTTCTGAAGTATTAATATGTGCCTGTGGGAGTGTAGATAGAGTCACAAAATATAGCTTCTACGATATTAAAAAAAAACATTCCCAGCTTTTATTTAGTGCATAAGACACATTACTTGAGGGTATGTATGTGAGAGAGGACTATGAAAATATCTCATTCATTATTTAAATTGGGGGGTGAACTCAGAGAGGTTTTATTAGTGTTCAAACAAGTAAAAAGCCAGAATCTCCTTATGTAGGCTCTATCTGTCTAAATCCTGTTTACAGCACAGACATTTCACAACACTATTGAAGATCTAAATTATTTCTTGAGCGCCACAGTACTTTGGGTAATTTTTTTTTTCCTGCTTTCTCCTTCCCTCTTATGTATTAAAAACAAATCAGGAGAATATCCTTCCAAGGTCACTTTACCCAATTCTTCATATAAGATAAAATGACAACTCCATAAATCACTGAAACAGTGAAGTATATCTACAGCTCAGTACCAGAACCTGCACTGAATCATCTCCAATCAGTTCACAGATTACCTTAATTCAGCAAAATCCAATACCTGCATTTTCTTGATTAATAGTTTTTATACATGTGGAGTTCTGGTAATTATTACTAGAAATGCCCACTGAAACTAAAGATGAGTTCTGCACTTGTGGATACTGAACAGGTGAGCCTATGATATCTGTCTTAAGGCACAAAAATATCTCCCCAACAGCTGTGACAGCTAGAGCTGTGCATGTTATTCACAGAATTAGGGTTCCCGCACAACATGATTCATTTGGGCCTGAATTCTGTCATCTTAGAAGGCCTGATCTCAAGGTTTGTAAAATATACACACACTGGGGTGTCCTGGAGTCCTGTATACCCCAAAATTCCTCTCCCTCTGTGGTTTGAATGGGAGAGGAAAAGGCACAAAAAGACCTGTTCCCCCCCCTGCCCTGCAGGCGTGAAGGGGGGAGCAAGGGGCCCTTCCAGCATGAGGGGTGCCCTGTGCAGGGCCCGCACTGGAATCGGCTGGGGATTGGCTGTGTTCTTCATGCCTAGGAAGTGGTAACTCAGCTCTTTGTCTAGGAAGGGTACAGATATGGGGGGGATTTCCTGCCTTGGGATTCCTGCCTTGGGATGTTCCCATCTTAGAGTTCTCCCCCACCTGAATAACTTCTGCAGAAGGAGCCCCTGACACTCTGAAAGACAAGCTCCTGAGGGACAGGGCTGTCTCCGCTATGGACGGCTTCCACCTTAATCACCCTTTATGCAGGCTCAATAGGTCTTAACGATCCTCAGAGACTTCTGAAAGACAGTGAAGGGAAAAGCATCTAGACCACCCTTTCAGCCAGCCTGACTCACCTGTGTGTAACTTTGGCTCAGCCTTACATTAATAAGGGGGACACTATATTTAATAGGCTTTTCTGACTGTTATGGAGGCAGGGAATTAATGTGGCTGAGTCAGGAATTTATAGAAAAAATAGTTATTTTATTTTCCCCAAAACTGCCCCTAGAAATTAACTTAGTTTTAATTAGCAGGTTCAGTTGGTTGAGAAGATCTGCATGAATACCACAGGTAGACTTGACTATAAAATATAAATTCCTGACTCAGCCGCATTAATTTCCTGCCTCCACGACATGAGTACATACATTGGCATGTACTCACAGGCATGATGGTTTCTGTCTGGGATAGGGCACACATCCCTGCTAACCTGTCCAGAAGCCTGATGGGATTACTTTGGAAACACCTCCAAGTCAATATTCCATGCAAAAACCTTCAAATTCATTCTAAAGTGCCGCTGCCTCTACTAACTCAGGACTGTTCAAAGATGGGATTCTGCAAAACTAACTGATCACTTGCACACTGCTTGGGATGGCATAGAGCTAGGGCCTACAGCTGGAGCACCTGTTGCACTTCAACAGCCATTTCTATGACAAACCCTTTTAACAGCTCCTCTGTGAACACTGCTAAGGACACAACTGATTGCTGTCCAGGAAGGGAAACAATGGCAGTAATTCCCCAACATAAAGTGGATTAGCCCAGGCTGAAGATGGCATGACAGAAGTTGAGAGCACTGCAGTTATTTAAGGCATATTAGGAGAGCCAGAAGAAAGTTGGAACGTATTGAGGTGGAAACTGAAGGTAGCAGAAGCAGCAGCTGGCATACAACAGAAAAGAGCATTCAATAGTGACCACAGCAGAGGACGCAGACAGCAAACACTGAAGAACCAGTCTTTGGCCTGCTAACAATGCAGCACTTGCCTTGTGCTCTTCAAAACTGAGGAGAGGATTTGGTCTGTAGACTATGATTATATCCTGCTATACTGACATTCAGGAAAATACCAATGGCATCTATAATCATCCAGAAGACTGAAAACAGTTCTGCCTGATAAAGTAAATCTGATACTGCAGCTTTCAACACTGGGTAACAGTCAGAAAGCAGGATCCTGTAAAAAGATTGCTATCACAGCAATCCAGGTACAAAAAAATGGGGCTAGTTTTGAACTTGGTTATACAACTAGTAATTTTGCTTTTGAAGTTTAGAGATGCAGTGTGAAGAGGTTCATGGTAGGTTACACAAGAAATGGTAACAGTCAAACACTGATCGCAAACTGAAATTCACACTGCCAGTATTCAAGCTAACTACTCCACACAGGTTTCCTTAACTGTACACAACAGAGTAATCTCTAGAGGTGATAAAGGCATTATCAGTTACTGTGATTTCTAGCCATACACTGAATTTGCTACATACCAAAAGATATCAAACTTTTGACAGAGAAGTGACTACACAGATGTCTAAACGGAGCTGGGCAAATTCCAGTCTCTGCAACTCAGTTATTTTACTGCATAAACAGTTCAGCATCACTAAGATTTAAAACACAGATCAGCTTTGAGACAGTATTAATGCATATATGAGCTCAAACTTGCCATAAAAAACCCAAACTAGGATTTCAAAGAACAAACTTCAGGATACTGCTGAAGTTAGTAAGAAAGACAAAACCAAGGTTATACAGTGTGCTACGGAAATTATTTTCTTCACTCCCATGGATACAAATTTTCTTCTTGGCCAAGTAACTAAGTGAATTTAGAGTAAACAAAGTCTACCAGAGTAAAGAGAATTTTTCTAACTGGTTAGACCTTCAGATTTTGCACATGTTTCTTCCCTGACAAAACTCCCATTAACAAGGCAATATGCTATCAAAATAGCGATGCTAATATTAATTACATTAAAATTAAAAGGATATCTAACATTCCAAAGCCTTAGAATTATCTAATCTGTAACTAAAATTGTATTACCCTGTTTTAATTAAGATATTATACACTCATTTTCCTCAGGTGGTCACAATCATAATTACTGCATGCGTGGGTGAGCCTTGGAATTACTTTTAATAGAATTTAGCATGTGTACTAGTTCCCCACAGGCAATAGTATATGAATAAAAAAGGCCACCTTTCATCAGCAGTAAAAATGGAGATTGAAGTTACTTCTACAAAACTAAAAGCAACTCTGAAGAGAAAAGTTTAACAAAACTTCAATTCAATTCTGTTTTCTGTGCCTCTTGGGAATATCACCGTCACAGACTTTTTCATATCTAGCTACCAAAATGTCTAAACTCCTCTCTTTGCAAATACTACTGAGATGACAGACTCAAGTCTTTTGAATCACTCCTCCTGCTTTAAAATACGTATTTTTTTTTCCAGCTGCTGAAGAGTTTTATACAGCTTGAAGCAGAGACAGCTGTAAGCCAGTTGGCACTGTTGGTAAAATATGACATCAGTTTCTTTAACACCTGCAAAGTGAGTATGACAGGATCTTACAGGAATACATTATGCTGTTAAGTCTTCTGTGGAAACAGTTGCCAAGAAGTAGATGATTAAACAGCCATTATTCACGTTACTCCTACTTCAAAGGAAAGTTAGCAAGAGTTACAGTACTAAACCTCTCAGTATTATATATATTAGTCTGTTATTATATACAGACACATATAGCAGTTAGCCTAAGATATATCATGTATATATTATATATTTATATACATATCAAAACTCAAAGACATCGACAGTGGGAGTAAAAGTGCAATTTAGACAATAAATTCTGCTGTTCTCAAAGGCACAGCAGCAGCAGATAGGACTGCTCTTTTACATGAGCTGGCTGACAGAGGGTGAAAGGGAAGAAAACAAAGCAAGTACAAGGTCATCTTTACTGTAATTTACAAAATGCTCAACACAAACAAAAGGATTAGATATGAAGATGATGTTTTTTCAAGTGCTGTCAGGAATGTGAACAGTAAGATACACAGAAAGGCTTACATAGCCAGGATGCTAAGCCATGAAAGAGCTCAGATGCATCCATATCTGAATAGTTTATCCACCTCGTCTTGTTTATGCCAGCTCATTAGGCACAGAGCTGTGTACTTCATCACCTTGTTGTTTGTCAGGCTTTTTCTTGTTACTGCTGGTCTCTGAAAGCACGTGCTGTTCCCTAGCTATGACTGATACAGATTGAAGGTATCCGTCACATTTCTTGAGTCCTCAGGAAGTTCTTTTAGGCCATGGCATTTAATGACAATCCTAAAATCCTGCACCATCTCAAACTGCATTTACTTGGATTTGTTGTTTTCAAACAATAGTTTCTCCCAAAAGAACACCATAAAGACTGTTCCTCTAACACAAATATGTGCTGTTGCTTAAAGAACCACAATTATGAGCCCGTCTCACTGCCTCTCTCTCTCTCCCCACCTGTATCATTCTATCTACCAGATAAAGATAGTCTTCACTTGTTTACCCACTGTTCTTTTGTAACTGAACAGCAGATAAAACAACATCATTGCAATTTCTAGACTAGAAACAAACCTGCAAATAGAGCTTCTGATGCCACCTTTTCAACTGCAGAATCATTTTTCAGTCTCATTCTTTCTTCTAATGCCCTTGCCTGAAAGAAGGAGGTGCTCTACTTCTCCATTTCTTATACTAATGTGGCAATTTCATAAGATACCACCTTAATGTAGCACAACACAACGTGAGCACCCTTCTAGTTGGAGTACATCAGGGCTGGATTGATGATGGCTAGGTGTGCCCTTCCAAATATTCTGCACTAGTTGCACTACCTACAGTTGATATTACCTATTCATGAAGTTCACAGAATCATAGAACATCACAGGCTGGACGGGACCTTGAAAGATCATCTAGTCCAGCCCCTGTGCCAGAGCAGGGTTGCCTATACGAGATCACACAGGAAGCTGCCCCACTCAGATTTGTTATTAGCGATTTAAGACCTTTACTATTTTAACAATAAGTATTTATTGAATCCAATGAAACAAGAGTAATATTGCTGACAAAGCATTGCAAGAGCAGACAGAATGCTGACAGGAGTGAAGTTCCTGACTGAAAGCAGTGCAAGCTAGATCAGCAAACCGACACTCACTGTACTCCTCATGTCTACCAGAAAGGAGGTTCATAGTCTTCAATTCTTTGAGGGTTCTGTGATGGTTTGGGTGTTACCTGCCCCCCCCCCCCCCCCACTTTGGAAAATCACCCAGACTATAGTCAACAGCTCTGAAAATTGAATGAAGCTTATATTTACAGCTTAGCACAATATACAAGCAGATATTTACAGTACATACAGTTATATACAGAAATATACAAGGTAAACAGTAATAGAGAAACACAACAGCCCTCCCAGAAACCTGAGTCCCCAGGAGGGGCTCTCAACCACCCTTCCACCTTCCTCCCACCCCCTCTATCTTACCCAAGATTTTGCCCTATGCTCAAGGTATCTTGGAGGGTCGGCCAGGGAAGTTAGGAATCAGATGCATTAGTCACACAGACAGCACATTAGGTTAGAAAAATTCAGCCCAAAGACGAGAGAGTGACTCTGCTGTCCATATTCATGTTCTTGTTCTTTTACATCTCAGCAAGCCTACAAGTGAAGTAGACATCACTACTGTTTCCTTTTCACAGCCTGTAATCTAGTTCTTCTCACCAAAACATTCTAGCTAGGCTCAAACTAGCACAGGTTGCAAGTCTAACATCATCATAGATATCTGACAATATTATCTGCATCGAAAACATAAAAAAATAGAAATTCTCCTCCCAGATCTGGTGAGGGTCCCCATCAAAAACTTCCTGTGGCATTTCTGTAAACCACAGATAAACAAGTGGAGCACATAAACACAACACTTTACAAAGGTCCTTGAGGCAGAGAGATCATAGAAGAATACACATCCCTAAAATCACATGCACTACTAATTTGTGTCCCAAACCTGCAATTCAAAATGCATTTATACACCACCTTTTAGTGTGTACTTTTGGAAAACAAACGTCTACTCAAGAAGACAGTAAGTCAGATATGTCCACTGCCATGGATCTACCCAGGGAAGAAAAGTCTGTTTTGAAGACCATCAGCTTTTAGAATAGCTTTCCCCAACAGGAACAAGACTAGTCAGCCTTTGAAATGCTAAAAGGAATCACTAGCACATGAGGAAGACTGAAAAACATGTTTGAAGCAGACTCCATTCTGGGAGTACTGCACCTCCTCAACACTTTCATCAGCTTTTAAACTCAAAAAGTTTTCTATATCTCCATTTCCTAGCTGAAAAGGCTGATTATAGACTAATTCTTGCAAGTGATGTCTCTAATTACCAAAGTGAGGCTGCTTTACTAAGTGATTTTTAATTTAATAAGGCCTTTCCATAGGTAGTAATCATCTCATTATGTGACAGCAATAGCAATGCTGTGCTTGGCTCCCATTCTAACATCAAAAGGAAGGAACTGGAATTTTCACTCTATTTAACTTCATGCCTCTAAAACCTAGTTTGAAAAGGTATCATTTGTTTAGTTAAGAGGAGGGGGCAGAAAAAAAAGACACTTGAGTACCACCATTCCCCAGAAAAAAAGTTCACATTCATCACACAGCAAATGTGCTGACTTTCTGGAATTTGTTTTCTTCACAAAGTTGTATTTTCCTATTTGAAAGACAGCTAAATAACATTTTAATTTTCGCCAGTAGCATGAAAATTTAAAAAGGTTGCTGTTGTTTTACACATTCATGAACTTAAAACCACAAATGAACAGAATTAAAATCAAAGCACTAAAGCAAGCTCTAAGAACACATTAATTAATTTCTCAGGTAGTTTTCAACACTTAAAAATGAGGCAAGTTAACAGCTACTGGAATTCTTCTGAGTATAGGAATCTTCAGGAGAAGAAAAAACAGTTTCATGAAAAATTCTCTTGGTGCTTCCATTATTTTCAGGTTGTCAGAAAATGATCATTGGCAACAGTAAACTGTAGGAGGGAAGTCATGCCACAATGTGGTTTAGTTCTTTACACCTGCTTTAATTGTTGAATCAGTAATCTTTTTTTGTAAGAAACTAAGCCCACAGACAGTAAGAATTGATCGGTATATCACATTTGGAAGGTGCATGATTAAAACAACAGAACACAACAACATTTCCAGGATATTACAGATGGATATGCTTTTAGCATAGGTTTTCTGGAGCCCCCAACACAAGAAGGACATAGAACTGCTGGAGCGGGTCCAGAGGAGAGCCACAAAGATGATCAGAGGGCTGGAGCACCTCTGCTATGAGGACAGGCTGAGAGAGTTGGAGCTCTTCAGCCTGGAAAAAAGAAGGCTTCGAGGAGACCTTATAGTGGCTTTCCAGTATCTGAAGGGAGCCTACAGAAAAGCTGGGGAGGGGCTATTTACAAGGTCTAGTAATGTTAGGACGAGGGGGAATGGGTTTAAGCTGGAGGAGGGGAGATTCCGACTGGATGTTAGGAGGAAGTTCTTTACAGTGAGGGTGGTAAGACACTGGCACAGGTTGCCCAGGGAGGTTGTGGATGCTTTCTCCCTGGAGGCATTTAAAGCCAGTCTGGATGAGGCCTTGAGCAGCCTGCTCTAGTGGGAGGTGTCCCTGCCTATGGCAGGGGGTTGGAGTTGGATGATCCTTGAGGTCACTTCCAACCTAAACCATTCTATGATTCTTGTCTGAGCTTCCACTGGACTTTGAACCACAGCAGGAAATGAGATCCAAAAGCTGAAATCAGAGAGCTCCTCCCTTTATCAATAAAACTCCTTTAAAAAAAAAGAGACTGGAAGAAAGAGAGGTGGGGAGGAAAAGGAACATAAACCCATTTTTTATTATTTATGGTTTTTTTCTTTCTTCAAGTTAACTGCAAGGCAAATATTGTTCAGCCTTTGAAGAGGTAGCAGTAGCTGATAACTTAGAATGAGCTTCTACTTGCTCATTCAAATTGATGAAACAGATCAGGGAAAAGTCCATTAACTTCCCCATGAAAACGAGTCTCAAATTCTAGATTACACAAAACTCATTAAGGAAAGAATCAGTTAATTAGGAAGAGGTGTCTCTCTACCCCAATTGAAGTGCAGTTCCAGCTCAATTTAAAAACTCTGCACAAATGATATTTTTCAGAAAAGGTCAACCTTGACACTCTGAGTAGGAAATGTTTAAATGTTTGACATAAAAATACTCTTAATGCAATAAAAAGTTCAAAACCATCAAACCAAGATGAATTAAGTAGTCTGGTTTCACATAAAACATGTTTATTTACCCAAAGTAATTTCTTTGGCAGTTTTCTTCCATATCTGAAGAACGTGGCAATACTATTTGTGAGCAATCAAACTGCTCTCCTGGACTTTATTTCGGCTGCCACCTGGAAATAAAACTTGCAAAATTCAGAATAGTGTAATATCAGCTAGTGATACCAGCCAAATTTCTCCTTGTGTAAACAAAACTGTTTACAAGGGAAACTGGATGCTAAAGAGAAGAATTAAACTAAACTCAACTCACATTTTTTGTGGCAGAACCCGTTAATCTGCACAGTCTGTTCACACATAAAGGTATTATTAAAAAATATATACATGTTTAAAAATTTAAACATTTATCTTACTTGCATGACATTTTTTTCCTAAACTGTGACTCATTTAAGGAGAATATCATTCTTTATTGAAATAAAGTGTCTCAAAACATTCCTTGTAGGAATGTAATAGTCCCCTAATCTAGAAGATTATGTTCTTAAAGAAGCAGATGTCCTTATAGTTACATAACAGGGAGCTGATAAAATGAAAGTTAATTATAAAATCCTTTAAGTCAAACATTTTTTTGTAGGAACTGCTACTCTAGTTGAGGACTGTAACTAGCAGAAATAGGTCTCCATCTCCCTGTTCTCTACTACTCTACAGACTGTATACTCCTCATTTTTCACTATACCTCCACTTCTGCTGTACCACATTAAAGGACTTCTACCATCTTAGGTACTGTTTTGTTACATGCATATTAGTTTACATGTGGGTAATTTATCATTTAATTACTCGGTAATAATTGGGAAAAGATCAAATGATTTCTCCCTTTATAGATCAGATAATTAATGGTTATTTCTGTGGTAATTTGTCAAGGCACAGCTGGAAGGATTGGACAACTATTCAGCTGAAGTGCACATAATCATTTTACCATTATTGTGATCCAAGCGATACAACTCTTTCTGCAATTATGCATAGCTCTAAGAGTCCTCATACCCCATCCACTTACAAGGACCTCAGTGAGTATGTATTTTCCAAGATATCCAAATGAAGACATGGAGGGAGTGAAGGGGTGGTGAGTTTAGCAAAGCATAAAATGAGCAGAAGTAATCCTGTGATCATGATATATCCTTATACTTGACAAGTGAAACTGCAGTTGTACAGTAAGGGACAGACCGCAGAACTGGTGAGCTGCGCTGGTTTACAGCACACGTTAAACTGCCATCTCTGTGATCTTGTCCTTCAGGAGGGTTTTTCATCTACCACATATAAGTCTTGATAAGAAAACTTCTGACAATTCATATTTGTAACAACTGTATTTGTTAGAAAGATAAACTCTGTAAATTCCACCCTTGCTCCCATTTATCTTCAATTTTCCCTCTCTCTCTCTCTGTCTCTGCCTACCCCTCCACCCTTTTTTGTTTTCAAACTGCATCATCTACTTAGTGGAACAGATTTTAGAAATTTTCTCTCATGTCAAAAATAAATGTATTCAGATAGCAAAAGTTACCTACAAGTTAAAACTAAATTGCTATTATCTGCATATTACATTAATTTTCATAGATTCATAGGACGGTTTGGGCTGGAGAAGACTTTAAAGATCATCTAGTTCCAACTCCCCTACTGTAGACAGGGATAACTTCCACTAGATCAGATTGCTCAAAGACTCATCCAACCTGGCCTTGAACATTTCCAGGGAGTAGGCATCCACAGCCTCCCTGGGCAAACTGTTCCAGCGTCTCTCTACCCTCACTGGAAAAAAATTCTTTCTAATCTCCAGCCTAAATCTGCCCTCCTCAACCTTCAATCTATCACTACAAGTCTCTGTAAAATGTCCCTTCCCAGCTTTCATAAGTAAATAAAACATTCCTTTGTTTCCAAAAAACCAAAGCCCTGAACACATTTCCTAAAAGAGAGCTTTAAAAAAAAAAAAAAAAAAAATCAGGATCATAAAATAATATAAATACAACTGAGCTAGATTTTGCCCACATCAAAATCACAAGTTTGAAAATGCTTCTAAGTTTACTGTCACAATTCTCTGTAATGATAGAGTGGTTTAGGTTGGAAGGGACCTCAAAGATCATCCAGTTCCAATCCCTTGCCATAGGCAGGGACACCTCCCCCTGGAACAGGTCACTCAAGACGTCATCTAATCTGGCCTTGCATACCTTCAGGGAGGAAGCATCCACAACCTCCCTGGGCAACCCATTCCACTGTCTCACCACGCTCAATGTCAAGAATCCTTTCCTAACATCTAGTTTGAATCTCCCCTCTTCCAGTTTAAACCCATTACTCCTTGTCCTGTCGTTACAGACCTTGTGAATAGTCCACCCCAGGCCTTCCTGTAGGCTCTCTTCAGATACTGAAAGGCTTCTACAAGGTCTCCTTAAAGCCTCCTCTTCTTCAGGCTGAAAAGCCCCAACTCTTGTAACCTCTCCTCATAGCAGAGGTACTCCAGCTCTGAGAATCTTTGTGGCCCTCCTCTGGTCTTGCTCAAACAATTTTGTGTTGGGGGCTTTAACTGGGGGCTCCAGAACTGCAAGCAATACTCCAGGTGGGGTCTGACAAGAGCAGTGTAAAGAGGGAGAATCCCCTCCCTTGCCCTGCTGGCCACGCTTCTCTTGATGCAGCCCAGGACACAGTTTCTATCTGGGCTACACATACACACTGCTTGCTCATGTTGAGCTTCTCATCAACCCAGACCCTCAGGTCCTTTTCCTAGGGGCTGGTCTCCAGCCATTCACCACCCAGCCTAGATTTGTACTTGGGATTGCACCAACCCAGGTAAAGGACCTTACACTTGACCTTCTTGAATGTCATGAGGTTGGCCTGGGCCCACCTCTCCAGCCTGTCCAGGTCCCTCTGGATGCATCCCTTGCCCCTAGCAAGTTGACTGTGCCACACAGCTTGGTGTCATCTGCAAACTTGCAGACTCATTCCTCTGTCCATATCACTGACAAAGATGTTAAACAGCACTGGTTCCAGCACTAACGCCTGAGGGATGCCACTTGGCACTGGTCTCCAGGTGGACATTGTGCCCTTGATCACAACTCTCTGTGTGCAACCATCCAGCCAATTCCTTATCCAGCAGTGCTCCACCCATCAAGTTCATGGTTTTTCCAGTTTGGTGACCAGGATGTCATGTGGGACAGAGTCAAAAGCCTTACTCTTGTTCAGGTAGATGATATCAGTTCCTTTATCCACTGTTGCTAGGACTTCATCATAAAAAGCCCCTAAATTTGTCAGGCATGATTTGCCCTTGGTGAAGCCATTGCTGGTTACGACCAATCACCTCTGGTTTGTTTTCCATTCACCTTAGCAGAGCCTTCAGGAGGATCTGCTCCATGATCTTGCCAGGCACAGAGGTGAGACTGACTGGTCTTGTAGTTCCCAGGGTCATCCTTTTTTCCTCTCTTGAAGATGGGCATTATGTTTGCCCTTGTCCAGCCAGCAGGAACTTCACCAGTCTGCCATGGCCTCTCAAATATGATGGACAGTGGTTTAGAAACTTCATCGACAATTCCCTCAAGACCTGTGGGTTGATCTCATCAGAACCCATGGATTTATGCACATTCAGATTCCTCAGGTGCTAACAAACGTGATCCTCAATTATAGTGGGCAGATCTTCCTTCTCCCAGTCCTTACTTTTTCCCCCTGGGACTTGGACATTGTGGTTGGAGGTTTGATTAATTTTGAAACCACCTTCTAGGAAGCCGAATAATTATTATTCATTTTTCTCATATTTGAAGATTTACAGTATTTCATTATTACCAGAGGAAAAAGGCAGCATATTCAAATTAAATTTCAAAGTACTAAATTTACAGCACTTGGGAACTTGCAGTGGCAGAGGTTCCGGCAAAAGACAAGCCCTTGGATTCTGAGTTCACCCTGAAACAATCCAGGCATGAGCATCCAAGGAATTCAAGCTCAATCTAAATATATTCTTTATGACCTTGACTACTGTAAGCAGTGAGATGCAGGATTTACTGATTAATCTTCTTCGAATTACATGTAAATAATAAACTCCTCTTGCAATTTTTGCTATTGTTTATTTTTCAGTCATCTCTATTTACCCAAAAGCATAGAACAAATACATTGAAAGATTGCGTGTGCTGAGCTAGCCAACGTGCGAGAAAAATCTTGGTAGGACAATATATTGCTTTTTCATTTTCACAGAGATCCAGATAAATGGTTGTAATTTGATCTTCAAAATGAGTACCTTGTTTTTAAAAAGGGAAGAGTTATAATAATGCCATTTCTTCCGAGTTGAAGGCACTTCATACTGGCACAATATTGCTACAAATCTGGCATCAATATCTTAAACCCACGTATGCTCCTACACTTGTGTTTATTTATAATACCATTAATTTGTAATACCACCAAACACTTGTATTCTAACTTGTGGAAAAGGAATCAACTGCCAAGGAAAAAAAAAGTCAAACTAAAAACTGAAACCACACACACGCTATGCAATCCCTTAGGCGTTAACATTTGAAAACATTTATCAAAGTGACAGTTATTACTACGTTGCTTTTTCACGCACATTTGTGGTGTAACTCTGCATTAAAGATCACCTGAGCGCTGGATGCCAGTTGCTGTATTCTCCAGAATCCAATGGCCACTTGGGCCACTGATTCCATTAGGAATGATAGAGTCACCGCAGGCTCCAGCTACTTTTCATTTTAAAAAGATTAGGCGGATTCAGTCCCATTGTGATGACCTCTTGTTTATGTTAACACAGTTAAATACCCAATTAAAGATTTTATTAAACAATTGCAGGGGATGCTTGAATGTCACTATTTAAAAAAATTAAACCAGCATCTGCCAGACAAAGAAACTGCAAAGAAAGTGTGTGAGAGAAAACAGACGTTGGATTGTTTGAGTCATTCATCTTGTAGATGAAAAAGATCACCCTAAGAATGTGTTTCTCTTCTTTCCTTGAGCTTCAGCTATGTAAATTCTCAGAGTGGAATGTGGCCCATTGAAATAAACAAGGCAGAAGAAAAAATGTTTAATGATTTATGTTCACTCTAGAATGATAAAAAAGCTGGAAAAGGCAAATCCATTAACTAGAATTTTAAATAACACTAACCTTGGTCATATCTGGCTGGAAGACAATGACTCAGAACGGCAGCACAAATAATGCCTGCAGTTGTAGTTAAGGCAGAGAAAGCAGTTGGGCCATTTAAAACCTTGATGTGATCTTGAAAGTATGCAAAGCTTTAACATAATTTTTGCAGAAAACAATAATTGAAATACAGAAATGTTTGAACAAACCCCACTGACTTTACTAAACATACTGTTTTAAGCTAATTCAACGAGGCAGCCAGCATCCAAGGCAAAGCTGGTCAAAGATCAGCTGAGGAGACAAACTGTATTTAGCATTTCCATGAACAACTCCCGTGGAAACATTGGCATTCTAATGAAGGTCATAACGAGATGAGACTGCACTGTCAGAACACAAGTTAAAAAATGTCACTCTGGACAAAAGCAAGAGAAATAGGATGCAGTTCAGTACCACAATTCTAGAGATGATACAACTGCCTACAGTAGTTTCTGCTAAATTCTTGCAGATGTTAACAGCTAGAGGAGAGCAACATGTTTAACATGCAGAAAACTGCTCATAGTGGCCATGGGAAATGCTGGTACAGTTTTCTTTGGCCATAGTTTCGTCAACAGCTGTATCAGAGTTTGTGTTTCTACTTTCCACAATCCCCAATTTTCCCTTGCCAGCTCCAGGCTGTACAGCCCCTGTCTTTTCACTCTTGCAGGTGTGTCAGGTCCATCTGTTACTCAATTCAACATAGTTATGCAGCAGTGTGTTTGGTAACATACCACAGAATCACAGACTGCTTATGGTTGGACCAGAACTTCTGAAGATCATCTGCTTGAACCCCTTTGCTGAATCAGGACCCAGGACCATGCCCAGATGGCTTTTTTAAAATCTCTAAGGATGGAGGCTACACAACTCCTGTGAGCAACCTGTGCTAGTGCTTGGTCACACTTACAATGAAAAAGCATGTTCTTAAGAGTTCATTCCTTATCCTGGGTTAACCTGTTAAAGAGTCTCACACAAACTAAATCAATGAAAAGTAAGCATGTTAAGATCTTCCTCTTTCAGCAGCAGTGAGCTGCTAAATGGGCTCATTCCACAGGTGAAAATAAACCTGGAAATTAATCTAATGAGAAAGAAAAAGCATCACTTAAAAAGCACCAAAACCTTATTTTTTAACAGTATGTACCAATCTGGTTACCTAAAGAAGGATGAACATAAATTGGAATGGGTACCAAAGAGAACAAATGGGGGAAAGCACAATTAAATAGACAGCTGGAGCTGCAAGAGGAGGCTGGCTTGCTTAGCTCGATAAACTGAAGCAGACACGAATGCTTGCAGTGCTATCTGGATTAAATTATAAAAGCAAGACAACAATCTTTTAAATTCAATAGCTGGTATCTCTCATGATTAAACCTGAAATCTGAAAGATTAGTGAGCCGTGGACATGAAAAGCTTTAGAAATTAATTCAATTTTTAAAAATGAAAAAGTAGTAAATCCTCTTGCTTAAAAAAAAGTTCCAATGAAAGTCCTGTATCAATACTGGAGCGCAACATGAACACCTCTTCTGTGTGCCTGAACTTGCAGCATACCCTGCTAATTGAACAAAAAGTGTAGGGCTGCATAAAATGGCAACCAGGACGCAAGGTACCTCACAGATCTGTGCAGCAGACATTTTCCAGAGGCTGCTATATTCCTGCTGAATATATTGTAAAAGTTTCTGCCATTGAAGTGCCTACTGCTTCTCTATACACAAAGGTCTGAACGATCTGTTCATGACCTTTTCACGACCTTGGGGAGCTTTTCCCTCCCCTTCTGCTTTTTCTTTTGGTTTTGCTCCTTTCTCTAGCTCTACTGTTACTCACCATGAAAGACAGCATTTTGAATCTGATTACCATTCTGCAGTGAAGGCTGCGGTCCTGAATGCCTGAAAAACTTAAGTGAAACATTCAATTTGATACACTGCTCTTTCTCTCCTTGCTGAACAATGCGTTCTCGATGCACTCTGGGCAGATGAGATCAGATACCCCTTCCACAAAACTCAGCATCCAATTACCAAGAAGAACAAGTACTGGAGCTCAGGCATCTCTCCAACATATTAATCTCCTTTTCAGACAAGGGCAGTTGCGGGAAAAGCAGCAAGGGAAAACACAGGGCTCTGAAGCAGTTTCTTTCATGAAGGCAGAGAGTTGGAATTTCCTTCAGGTTGTGAACTTCATGGCTCAGTTTATCTTTTGTAAATGGGTGTATTCTGCAGTAGAATTGCAGACCTGTTGTGCTGTAAAGCATGCTAAATTCTGAGGTGAACAGAGATAGAAAAATAAAACTCTTCCATTAGCACATCAGGCCTTTAGATTGCTGATATTTTTGGTTGAAGCCCTCAGAAGATTAGGACATAGGAGCACAATCTAAGACTTTATGGTTTCATCTAAGTTAGTTTGTTTACATTTCCTCAGTGCATATGAGAAAAATGTATGTGCAGCACATAAAACCAGCCCTTACATTTTAGGGAACAGACTAGCGTTTGCGTGGAATACCAATGACTTCTCCACAGATGCTTCAAACTTCATACTTGTTGGTTTAAGAAGATAACGTGATTGCGTCAGTTCTGCTTCTGGTTGTAGCCCAGCTAGTTTCTGCAACTTAAGTAGCATCATCACAGTGAGTTTCTGAAGATAATTTTACCAAACATGTGTGTTTAGTTTCAGACATGTACGGCTTTGGGTTTTTTTCCTACTGAAAGTTCAATAACAGACCTATCTATGTTTAACGTTTATACAGGTTCCATATAGGATTGTTCAGACGAGGCTAACAGAACTGTACCTCCTAACACATAGAAGGGAGCCATATTCCTTACTCATGTAAAGGCTGCAAGCACAGCAGTAAGTAGGAGCAGCAAAGCACAGTAGAAGTTGTTGCCAGTAATCTACATGTGTGATGGTTTGAGTGTCCCCCGCCCCCCCACACTTTTAGAAATCACCCAGACTAGACTCAGCCAGCTCTGGAAATTTGAATGAAGCTTATATTTACAGCTGGCACAATTTA
>WAAF01010425.1:709328-736737 GCA_013400475.1 Tricholaema leucomelas | reverse complement strand
GGGCAGGGGTGGGGGAGTGGGAATCAGTAATTTCATAAATCAATAAAAAATATCCTGGGGAAAAAAAAAAAAAGCTGTTTGTAAATGTAGTATGGTTCCCACAGTTGGCAAGAATACAGTTAACATTTCATGTAACTAGTATCAGGAATGACTTTATCTATATACAAACTATATCGATATACAAGCTATATCTAAATTATATCTCATAGTTGCAATTCTATTTTCTTCTGAAAGAGTATCTGCCCAGCTAGGAGCTTTCTGCTAATTATTGAGCCAGATTTGACAGCAGAACAACTCTTTATGAGGAGAGGCTGAGGGAGCTGGAGTTGTTTAGCCTGGAGAAGAGGAAGCTCAAGGGTGACCTCATTGCTGTCTACCTGAAGGGAGGTTGTAGACAGGTGGGGGTTGGTCTCTTCTCCCAGGCAACCAGCAACAGAACAAGAGGACACAGCCTCAAGTTGTGTCGGAGGAAGCATAGGCTGGATGTTAGGAGGAAGTTCTTCCCAGAGAGAGTGATTGGCACTGGAATGGGCTGCCCAGGAAGGTGGTGGAGTCACCGTCTCTGGAGGTGTTCAAAAAAAGACTGGAGAGGCACTTAGTGCCATGGTCTGTTTTATTGGACAGGGCTGGGTGCTAGGTTGGACTGGATGATCTTGGAGGTCTCTTCCTACCTGGTTGATTCTATGATGATATTACTAAGGAAAACAGTTACTTTCAATTGGATGAAATTAGGAAATTCTCTTGTTGCTGTTGTTCCTCCAGTTTTGTCTTACAAGGTATTAAACATGCAAGAACCCAGAATGCTCAATGTAAAATATGCACTGATTTCTTTTCTTTCATTAGAATTAACACTGACAATTTAGAAATTAGTGGTCAAACTCCCCCCTATCAGAGTTTTCCAATTTAAAGCATGCAAGTTTATTAATCTGTGTTTACATTACAGTAACCAGTGGCATGCTCCTAGAGTTCTTATACACATGACATGCAGGTACTAATACCAACACTCTGCATTAACTTTATACCACCACTCATGCAGAGAATCACTAAATGCACTGGGAAATTCATAATCATTTGGTGGTTTGCAGACATCAACAGCGTAACAAATGATGTTTTATCCTGAACTGCCTGAAGAGATAGGACACTAGCAGAAAGTTCAATTCAGTCAGAAGTACAGACTGATAAGCAAATTCTAAAAATAGTAAGAAAAGTGATTTTGTATTTTAAATACCGTTGCAGCAACATAGCATGACCAGAACATTCGTTGCAGAAGAGTTACAGCACAAATCCTCCACTTTGCACTAGATGTTCTATAAACTATGGGATCCTCAACATCCCTTTAGCATTTCATCATATTGTTTAAATGCTCTCTTTCAAATGTGCCCCAGTGCAGTTAAAGAGGTGTGACGGTTTGGGTATTACCCGCCCCACACACACTTTGGAAATCATCCAGACTAGACTCAGCCAGCTCTGGGAATTGAATGGAGCTTATTATTTACAGTTTAGCTTGATATACAAGCAGATATTTACAGTACATACAGTTATAGACAGAAATATACGAGGTAAAAGGTAATACAGAAACACTACAGCCCTCCCAGAAACCTGAGTCTCCAGGAGGGGCTCCCAACCACCCCTTAGCCTCCCCCCCTACCCCTCTCAACCTTATCCCAGTCCCAAGGAAGAATGGAGGTTTGGCCAGGGGGTTAGGAAGCAAAGTGGATTAGTCAGAGAGGCTAGAGAGAGAGATGCAGCTCGGAGCTCCCCAGCAGGAGAAAGTAGTTATCTATGTTTTGATTCTTATACATTTCAGTAAGCCTATGAGGAAGTAGACATCACCACTGTTGTCCTTTCACAACCTGTAATCTAGTCCTTCTCACCAAAACATTCTAGCTAGCTTCAAACTAGCACAAGAGGGATCAATGAATTAACTACAATTTCAGACAAGGAGTAGACAAAACTATTAGCTTTAAATTTGTCAAATTAAAAGTTTCAATCAATAAATAAGGTTGTTAAAATATATATGCTGCAATTGTGTTTAGTAATTTACTTTTTAAGAAGAAATCATGGATTCCTGATATTTATAGCTTATTAACTAGTAATTAATCTCTAATACAGGTTTATTTTTTTTTAAGCTTGAAGACAGAAAAATATATTTGGCAACTTTTTATCACATAGGAAGCTAAAAATACTTTTCCTAGGGCAGGGAGAAGGAAAGTAACAACAAAAATAAGTGAAACTCTTATTCCAAATTTACATGCAAACTTTAGAATGGACCTTTTGCTAATTGGAAAAACAGCTTTCAATTTTACTTTTTTTCCCTGAAAGTCAGAAACTCTCTTTTGGAAGATCTGTCAAAGAACTAATGAAAAAGTTACTAGATTTTTGCAAAAATATACATATATAAATATATACATATACACACACACAGAGTATGCTGAATTCTTCTATCAGGTTCTAATCTAAGCAATCACTTGTAAAATAAAATATTGGCATCTTATCTTGCTAAATGCAAAATGCCCCTTGTATTCTTTATATTTCTTGCAGCAAAACCTGTCACATTTCATTAAACAAAATAATGCTGTGATATGCTTAGTAATAAAAAAGAAGCAATAAAATTTCATATTTGAATTTCTTCTGGGGAAGACACTCATGATTTATGTAACATTTTCTACAAAAAGTGACACCTAATAGAGCACACAATTGATGTACATCAAAAAGACCACGGTGTTTGTTTTTTAAGATGGGAAGGACAGCTCATTTGTGCAAGGATATATCTTTAAATCAACATTTTACTGTGGAACAAAAGTTACAGGAGGCTACACAGCATCATCTTTGTGCAAATAAACTACATAATGTATTTTAAATATAAATCTTTATGTTCATTCAAAGATTTGCTGTCAAATTTGGTGGGTGGTTTAAGCTTTGTTTTCTTCAGTAGTGCTCCATTTTACAACTTAATAGACATGAAAAAGTTGAATACAGAGATGTTTTGACTCTTATTTACATACCACATGAAGTAAAAATACACTAGATATAAAATGATCCTTTCTGACAAGCAGCACCAGAATTTCTTGTCTTTCATACTTATTTGTATAATAATTAATATGTTACTCTCATATTTTAAATATATTCCTTAAGTACTGGATCCCTGAACTACAATCTCAAACAGGGAGCTAAGTCTGACTCCACACCTTGCTTTACAAAGCCCACTTAGAAAGGAAAAAGTGGGCTTAAAATGTTGATTAAATAAAAAATGTGTCGTAAAATGACAAAACCTGATGCAAGGCAAAAATGGTAAATTGGTCCTTTCCTTCTCACCATCTCTAGTCCCATCAGGACATGAACTTCCCTTTTCCTTTATATCCTGTCCTGATTGGGAGACAGCACAGCTTGGGAAAAAGCACAGTGTCATTTCTGAATTTTACAGCCTGTGTCCTCAGGAGGGAAACCATTTGGTACATTGTTCTTCTAGTCAGCCACTCATTATGAATGAGATTTCAGTCTGCCTTTCAAAATCAGGTGGAGTTGACCTGTGAATTCAGTAGTTACAGAAAGAGAAGGAAGTCAGATAGTAATGATCAAGTGGAACTCTGCCTAAGACATATCTCCAAAGCCTGTGCACCTGTAATCTCACCCATACTGTCTTCTAAAGATCTGAAAATGTAGAAAACAGCTGGGAATACTAATTCACATTTAAGGTCTTATTCTCCTTTAAGAAGTGGAAAATAATAGATGAGAAAGCCTTCTTGTACAACATGAGGACAGAAATATCTGCTGTAAGCCCAAAATGAAAGAGTGAAATGATCACTTAATGCTCTCTCCCCACGTATTTTGAAAAGCTCACACTTTCTCTAAGCTTTTTTGCTTTCAATTAGGATTGAAATATTTTTGAGGATTTCATTTAAAAGTAATATTAAAAGCATGTATAATTTTCAGTTAACGAACTTGTATGTGTTTTAGTCATAATTGCTGTTATGATCTCACCATTCTAGCTTTCTGAACAGTTCTTAGACCACACAAAAGAGCTGTGGATTTGAGGTACAAGTGATCTTATTTTAGAGACATTTCAGGGAAGAACAGGAAGAGACATTAGAAATCTCTCTGAAAGAGAAATAATTCTTTCCCAGTTTCCCCTTGGGCTTTAGCAGAGGGAAATGGTGAAAAAACATATTGGTGAAAGAATGGTGCTGGTGTGATAAACTTGCTTTATTATTACGATAGATTTGGTGTTCCAGTCTGTATTGATTTTACTGAAATTCTCAGCCTTTAACGTGTCAGGAACATTAAGAGCTGAAGCACTGATGGGTTCAGACTATAGAGCATCAACAGAAGTGCAATAATCATCTCCTCTGAACTCCTGTTAATGTGGCTAGGAAAATACTAACAGTATTTTCACTTGTTTGTTAAATGGGTTGTATAAAGGTGCAGTTAAAAGGGACATAAGCTAAAAGCTCACAAAAAATTTCATTGAAAGAGAAAAACACCAAAAGCACTTTCTACTTTTACCATAGAAATTTGTTTTGCCAATACCCCCCCAAGCAAAGCAACTATTTTTAGTGGGCAGCTCTGAATTCAGAGAGTTGACACATTACCCAACATCAATGATAAAAGGAGAAAGAAAGTACATCTATAAATGCCACAGTTAAGTAGCTGCAATTACAGCAATTACTTTGAGCCCTTTGAGTTAGGGCACCTCTGAACTCTCCACTACACCTTCTGAAATTTGGAAGTGTGTTACGTTACACAGGAACACTTAGAACTGAATTGGTCTACTTGCACTCATTCCATGCATGGGTATTTTTGTTTAGACGAGTGCTCTGGTGTCACCGCACGTATACTTTCACACCCACCATGCTTGTCGTAGCAGCAGCCTAGGACATTGCTGCCTGGGTACTACATTTCACCAGTGAATTTTAAAATCATGTACATTAGGCACTGTAAGCATCAAAAATAAACACATAGCTACACCAATACAGGAGCTGTCTTTATGTATAGTACAGAGAATAGAATGTCAATATAGTTTGTATGAAGGCTACTCATAGCCAACGGCATCAGAATTGTCACATTAAACACAAACTGTCTTGGCAAAATTTGGCATCTAAAGCTAAATGCATCCATAAGTCCCTTTCACTCTTTACGTATATAATTATAGCCTTCGGTAACATGACCACATGGTTCAGAATGGTTACTGTTCAATCACCAAGTGAATCATAGAATCAACCAGGTTGGAAGAGACCTCCAAGATCATCCAGTTCAACCTAGCACCCAGCCCTAGCCAGTCAAATACACCATGGCACTAAGTGCCCCATCCAGTCTTTTCTTGAACACCTCCAGGGACAGCAACTCCACCACCTCCCTGGGCAGCCCATTCCCATGGCAATCACTCTCTCTCTGGGAAGAACTTCCTCCTAACATCCAGCCTAGACCTCCCCTGGCACAACTTGAGACTGTCGCCTTGTTCTGTTGCTGGTTGCCTGGGAGAAGAGACCAACCCACATCTGGATACAGCCTCCTTTCAGGTAGTTGTAGACAACAATGAGGTCACCTCTTCAGGCTAAACAATCCCAGCTCCCTCAGCCTCTCCTCACAGGGCTGTGTTCCAGGCCTCTCACCAGCTTCATCATCCTTCTCTGGACATACTCTAGTCTGTGACCTTGTGAAGTTGCTACTATTGTTATTAGTAGGCCATAATAATAAATTCCAGAGTCACCTTAAATGAAGACAAAATTCATTTCTTCAGTTGTGGCTTTAGTGGGTTGTCAGAAGGTTTTTTTGGTTGGTTTGGGATTTTTTGGGTTGGTTTGTTTTGTTCTTGGTGGGATTTCATTTGTGGGTTTTGCTGTGTTTGGGGTTTTGTTGGATTTTTTTGTTTTACAGAGGTATTTACTGACAGTGTTTAAGTCCCTCAAAATCAGTAACTAATTTTTCAGCCCAGCAATCTCCTGGGAAACACTATTTACATTTTTTAACAGTCACAAAAATATTAAACATTGTCTAAGCAAGGAACCATTGGACCCAACTTGACAGAACACTGTTGTAGAATAGAATAGAATCAACTAGGTTGGAAAAGACCTCCGAGATCATCCAGTCCAACCTAGCACCCAGCCCTAGCCAATCAACTAGACCATGGCACTAAGTGCCCCATCCAAACTTTCCTTGAACACCTCCAGGGATGGTGACTCCACCACGTCCCTGGGCAGCCCATTCCAATGCCAATCACGCTCTCTGGCAAGAACATCCTCCTGACATCCAGCCTATGCTTTCCCGGCACAACTTGAGACTGTGTCCCCTTGTTCTATTGCTGATTGCCTGGGAGAAGAGACCAACCCCCACCTGGCTACAGCCTCCCTTCAGGTAGTTGTAGACAGCAATGAGGTCACCCCTGAGCCTCCTCTTCTCCAGGCTAAACAACACCAGCTGCTTCAGCCTCTTCTCATAGGGTTTGTGTTCCAGGCCCCTCACCAGCCTTGTCGCCCTTCTCTGGACACGTTCCAGTATCTCAACACCTCTCTTGAATTGTGGAGCCCAGAACTGGACACAGTACTCAAGGTGTGGCCTGACCAGTGTTGAGTACAGGGGAAGAATAACCTCCCTCGTCCTACTGGCCACACAGTTCCTGATACAGGCCAGGATATTAAAACAACTCCAGTGAACACCTGCTCCCACTTACTCTCTGTGCATGCCGTTATCCTTAAACTTGACATCAACTAAATGCAGAGCCATACATTTTGAAGCAAGTGACATAGTTTGAAAAGCACAAGAACTGCCAAAAGAAAGCCTGTACATAAATAATCATCGTCCTTCTTTCCAATACTGCAGAAGAGAGGCATCACAAATGTGTCATTTTTAGTTCATTTAAGTGGTATCACTGTAACCAGGTACTACAGAAAAACTTCAGTTAGGTTGTTCTTAACCCTCAGAGCTTGTTGTTTCCACTTTTTTTTTCTGAAGAGCAGTACTAGACAACAAGTATCAACACTGTAAAGTCTAAGATGTACTTGCCGTGTACCTATATTGATGTAAGCAAGGGAACTTCCAGTGAGGTAGTCTGGATAGTACACAACTGTCAGAGTTTGGTACAGAATCCTTAACTCCTCGGCAAAAAAGAAGTACAGGTTTGCTTTTAAAAATTTTAAAACCAACCACGAAGCTTGGCCATTGTTTTTTTAAAACTCCAGTATGCATTTACTGTAGCAAACCTACTATATGGAAAAAGAAATTCATAAAATTAGAAAGACAAATCAATTCCAAGATGAAATTGTTTCTACCACTGTACATTTTTAGAGCTAAGATACTCTTTTACAGTATCACAGTATCATCAGGGTTGGAAGAGACCTCACAGATCATCAAGTTCAACCCTTCACCACAGAGCTCAAGGCTAGACCATGGCACCAAGTGCCACGTCCAATCCTGCCTTGAACAGGTCCAGGGACGGCAACTCCACCACCTCCCTGGGCAGCCCATTCCAGTAGCCAATGACTCTCTCAGTGAAGAACTTTCTCCTCACCTTGAGCCTAAATTTCCCCTGGCGCAGCCTGAGGCTGTGTCCTCTCGTTCTGGCACTGGCCACCTGAGAGAAGAGAGCAACCTCCTCCTGGCCACAACCACCCCTCAGGTAATTGTAGACAGCAATAAGGTCACCCCTGAGCCTCCTCTTCTCCAGGCTAAACAATCCCAGCTCCCTCAGCCTCTCCTCATAGGGCCTGTGCTCAAGGCCTTTCACCAGCCTCATTGCCCTTCTCTGGACACACTCAAGCATCTCAATGTCCCTCTTAAACTTTTAGTACAATCCTAAAGCTAAGCAATGTTAAATAATACAAATCCTTATCAAGATAGATATCAATTACATGATATTTTTGAGATTTTATCTCTACCAAGTTACATTGTTTTAATTTGTTTGGTTTTCTCCCAGTACATATTTGTGTAAGACAATCAACATTTTATACTCTGGTAGATTCAACATCTTGTAGTCCCTGTGGCTTCCTAGTGTCATGTATCCTTTTCTAGACAAAGTGTCCATTTGCCATTTTTACTGGGCATGAACACACAGTCAATCACCAGCCCGATTTCAGCAGGGGCATCTACACAGATTAGTCCACGTGCAGAAAGGCACCTTTTACCGCCCCCGCTCAAGGCTACAGGGTGGGGGGAAGGGAAGCAGGGTTTCACACCTTTCTTCTCCCATTCAACCCACAGGAATTTGGGATATCCCAGGACACCTAATCAGTACCATTTCACTTGACATGCCATTAAAAAGCATTCATTTTGTTATTGCAATGCATTGTTTAAAAAGTTGGTGAGCAAGAAAGAAAGTTGTCAGTAAATACTGTGCCCTTTTGGGAAGTGGCAAGCAATAGTTATGATTTGCATATTTTAAACTGAACATTATCTCTACTGAGAGACAACATACAGACACTTACCAGAGAGCAACAATTCCACGCGCTACACACTCAAACCCAGGCGATTTATGGGACAGCAAAAAGCCACTGAAAATGAGACTTATAAGTAGTGAAGCACAATGGTACTTTAAAAAAAGAAGTTGCACCGATTTCAAGTTATTTATTACCTAAGTACAAATGTAAAAAGCACAGAAGTTAGTTTTGTCCAGGCACTACGAGGCTGCCAAAGTTTGATAAGGTAGCTCAGCTCCTCAGTGCACAAAACATCTGCCCAGCAAGCAACAGACAAATCATCCTTCATGATTTCTGGCAATTCTGTATACTACACTTCTCAAAAATGCCTTGAAATCACCCTAGTTAATGCAAATCATATACTACACAGCCCAGTTTTGCTTCCCCTTTCCACCATAAACATCCATCAGGTCTCCAGTACCGCTAGAGGAAAAAGTGAAGCAAAGTCAGACACGCAGAGATTGTGAGCTCCTGGATCTATCTGTATCTACATCTGAACAAATGTGTTGTGAGGTGTGAGTTTGTGCCAAAACACACTTCAGGATGGTTATCTTTCCCAAAATAGCTGGTTTTGGCTTTCTTCAGTTTGGATGTGCTTTAAAAGAAACAACTCCAGAAGCAGAGTAACTTCATTCTAGGAGTACTAGCAGCTGCTAAACACAATGAATGACTGTAGACTATCAGAAACTCTTTATACCCTATTTCTATTTAGCAGTCATGTTTACTACTGGCTCAAGAGAGCTTCAGACAGACTTGGAATGCCAAATACCACATCTAACTTTCCATCTCTGTCCCTGGACATAGGTATCTTGACAGAATTGGTCACCTAAGTTCTTGGTGCAATGGGTTTAAAATAATTTTTTTTTATTATTAATAATAAACCCACCATTTTCCCGACACAGGGATCAATCTAAACAGAGATCATTAAATGGGTCAGGAGCACCTCCTCAGCCTCCAGAAATGGAAATTCGTCATTAACAAGGATGTGCCATTCTGGATACTGCTGATGAGACCCCATCATGAGCTCTTAGCTAATGGCTCCCTTGATACATGTTCTACTGCTTTACCTCAAAATAGTTTGGGACTCCTGGTGTGTTTCTCTCCAGATCTCCAGCACTCTTACATTGCTATTAATATGCACCGAAGACACTATGATTATTCTGGTCACTGGTGTCTGCCTCTACTTTTTGCCCATAACTGCTATGAGAATCTGGGCTATATGAGTTCACATTAATAGACTAAATCCTCTCAGAGAGAGAATGCTTATTTCAAGAACCTTCTCACCCTCTGAAGAGCTCAAATTGCTGTCCACCACAGCCAGTAATCAGAAAACAGCACAGTGGGTATTACCCTGTCTCATACACAACATAACACATGGAACAGAACAGAACTGTATTTTTCTGTTCTCATTGATGTTTCTATGCTAGCCACCACACTGTTGCCATCAATAAAGCAATCACTCCCTTGTTACATTCCAGTTATAACTAAACACTGCTATTAAACGGCTATCATTTGGCTTAATCAGTTTGCTATAAACCAAAAGAATGAAGAAATGATGAAAATAATTTCCAATCACTTTCTAATCTGCCAGTGAATAGCAAACCAATGCATCTTGCGGAGATGGACACCTGATGATCATTTACTTCCAGCCAATTACTAGTTAATGAAGCACAAAACCACAATGATGAAAGACACCAGGGTGATCGCAGAGTACATTTTCAGTAGCATATTATTGAATAATTAATGTTAAGATAACTTACAATGCAATTTCAGCATGGGGAAATAAAGGTAACTAGGACTTTCAATAACACAATGCCTGCTTGTGGCATAATAATGACAGATTGGTTTTGCTCCAGTGCTCAGTGCTTAACCAGCATTCCTCACCCACCAGTAGCTCATAAACACACCACACTGAGAATTTTTGATCGTCAAGGGATGCGCTGACATGTGTTGGTGTTATTTAGCACTTCAGAGCTATGAAACCAAAACTATACTAACACACTAATTAACAGTATGTAGTTCAAAGTCCTGTTGGAGATACAAATTTTACAGAATCATTGACTCAAAATACTACAATGCTTGCTTAAATATTTTGCCTAAAATTAATGGTTACTTCAATTTACCCTTCGAGTTCTAGCTCTTCTGAGTTGCCAAATGTATTTATCTTTATAACAAGAGAAAAAGAGCAGCTGCCATTAGATCACAACCGTGGTCCTCCACAACTACCTTTTCTTTCCATTAGCCAAACTTCTGACAGCATCCACATATAAAGTTCTTAAAGCGAACCCCAAAAGTGAATAAAATGTCAGGTTTGATGTATTTAAAAAGCAAAGCTGCATTTCTTTTTAAGTCAATTGGCAGTAAACAGACTTGCCTGTCTATCTGTCTTTGTCTAGCTTTTTCCAGCTGGATAAACCCAATTGCTATTAAAGCTGACAAAAGCCAATGATATTATTAATGAAAGCAGCTACATGATGTTGGAGTTTTCATAACAGGCTTCAAGTGAGCTTCAATTAATTGCATGGCTGCTATGCCTAAAAAGGCTGCAGACAAAGAGGTGAGGGGGTGGGGCAGCAAGTATTTTCAATTTTTGCTTTAAGGTGCTGAATCCATCATTTTCCTCCTCAATTACAAATAAAATATTGCTTCAGAAAAACCTTCTTTAACCATAATTTTGCTTCTTTAAAGCATTATCTATATCAAATTACACATCTGTATTTGCCAACTATTTTGATAATTTCTGATCTAACAATGCTTGCAGAATCATCCTGTGCAGCTTTGGTAAAATACCTCCATTAATACACTCTGGAGGAATATTCTCCCTCCTGGTAGCTTTCTGACCACTTTCTTCTAATCTGAAACTGCAAATATGTCATTAGAAGTAGAGTTGCAAATGAGATCTGTGCTTGACAGGGCTGTTTGTAAATTATCAATAATTCATATTTTAAATCCCTTTCTCACCCAGGAAGGCACCGTTATCTCCCTATGAAAGCTGTCCAAATACTCGACTTTGTGCTTCCTCTAAACATCAACATCAGCAATTCATACAGACATAAATGGAATAAGTCACTGCTCTTCATTAAAGACTCTTCATTAGTGACACATGCAAACTCAGATATTCACTTTAAAATGGCTGGTCGTCTATCCCAGCTTTGAAACTTATCAACAGACACCCAAGAGAAAGCACAGATTTGCCCAAAACAAGGAGTAATATTCCCTTAGAAGTGGTTCCTAACATCTAATATCTCACTCTCAGTACAGATTCAGGTAAAGGTTAGAAAAATTGAGAAGTTCTCTTGGGTTGTAGTCTTCATCCTTTGTAACAAGTGCCTCACCCTACTTCATTTCTACAAATATTACATCCAATTGTCTCCAATTAAAGCAAAGCAGTACAGCTTCTAAGAGTACTATTCATTTCTTCATTTAATCTTACTTGTAGGTTTTTCTAATTCAGAAAGCTTTGGTTGGTTTTTTTTGCTTTTACTGCTAGTATGATCTCATCCCTTATGATGACCTCAGATCATCTTCTAATTTGTACTTCTAGATCATTTTTACACTGGTATTGCTTTTTCCTGAGTCTTTCTAGCCCTGATAGAGTCAAAGATTCTATCCCAAATAACTTGTGTTAGCAAGCCATAAAAGTCTCACATTCCTTTAGATGTTTTAATATCCATCCCACTTTGAGAAGACCTTTTACTCTTTGTACTGATTTTCATTACGGCCACGCTAAAAGATGGCATTACATGCATTTTCAAATGTAAAATTCTGTTCTGTCTTGGATTTCCTACTCAATTCATTTATTGTTCTTTCCATCCTTCACTTTAAGTGATTCTATTTTTATGAAGAAGGAAGCAGTAGTTCAGAGTTCTGTACAATTCTTTTCCCGTCATACGCATTATACAGTTATAAATTACTGTGCCTTGGGTAGCATGTAACAAAGTTCAACTGGTTTTAGCTAACCTTGCAGAAAAAAACCATCAATTGAAACATTTCCATGGCTAATATTCAAACTGGCAACTCATGTTTCCACTAGCAGTAAGCAGCTGGTTGATGCTGCATCCAGGGAAAGATTTCTAACTGAAGGCTTCACAAATTTTTAAGACATTATTCAAAAAAATACCTTAAAATTCTTAGTGTCTTAAAACATTTAAACCATGGATGGAGTCAAGAATGAAAGGCCTCTGTGAAAACTTAGTTGACAATGATTTCCAAAATCTGATTGTGCCACTTTTAGAGACCCTTTGGAACTCTCACACACACAAAGGTTACGCAAGCAATTCTTAGCAAATTAACAGACTGCACACTTGATGAGTAAGTGCCAAGAGCTGATTATTGCTGCTCTGCATGAGTGAGAGCTGGCACACATGGATTCAAAAGAGCCACATAAAATCATCTCAGTTTCACACCTCTAAAAGTAATGCTTTAATTCTTCGATAACACTTGGGAAATTACACACAAAGCTACTAATGAGCATCTTCCTAAACCTGCACAAGACAGCAAGATTATAAGGATAGAATCTCTTCTTTTGATGAAATTATATGAAACTGTAGAAAACTCATTTTATATATATATTTACTTTAAACTACAATGTCTGACCAATTGTCTCTTGAATATATGATTTACATCAAAGATACTACACTGACCAGAAAGGAGGCACAATACTCAAAGCTAAGTGGTACCTCATAGAGCCAGCTATCTTCCTTTATTAATTTCATTATTCACTGGAAACAGTTAATGACATGTTCCAGGAGATTTCTATATCTACTACCCATCATTTTCCAGAGTTAACATTCCCAGAGTTTCTGCTTCTAGTTGCACTTGTCATTAAAAATAAACTGAACTAGTAACTTGTAGCGTACACACAAAGAGCAGGTACAGTTCAGGGAAAATGTTAAGAAAAAAAAGTATTATTTGTCATGTTTTTAAACAATATTTGGAACTTGAGGCTCCATGACATTTTCCTCCTTCCAATTTGCCATTTTGGAACATCCCACAGAACAACAGTTCTAATTTTGCAAGTTTTTAGCTTACATACCTTATAAGCATGTTAAAGCTGTGTCATAGCAGTTATTCTGCTTATTTTTCATTAAGCAAATTGAGCTGTATTCTTTTCTCCTAATAGTGCTGATTTTTGCATTGGTATCATCTATGAGGAATCAAAGAAAAAAAAAAACCACAACCAAAGCACATGCATTTCACTACCATGGTGGAAAGGCAAAAAGCACGAAAGTTCTGGAGGAAGAGAACTCCACAGCTGTACTGTTTCTTACCTTCCAGTATTAGCTGTAGCTCAAAATAAATCTAGCTGTTTCAGAAAGCAAAGATAAGGGCACCCACCTATCTGCCATATTCTTGTGCATGAGAAGCAGTAGGCACTGGAATCTATAATTGGAGAAACAAATCCATGTTGTAAAAGTAGCAAGCAATTGTTTCAGTGGGTTTTTAATATTTATTAAATAGTACAATGCCAGCATTGCACCTGAGATAAATTACTCTCAGTTCATCAATATGATTAGATGGTCATTCTCCTCTTTATTTCTCTATACAGTGAGTTATATGCTTTCATGGAAGAGGCGTACACAGCTAACTTAGTTTAGGATTGGTAAACGTGGAAGGTAGATGGTTGGTCCAGGGTTATCGGCATGGCATACATAGGGTATCTTACAATAACAATCTATGGGGCCAGCCCCTTGGGCTGGCTAACTCTGCCCACATGCAGCTGGCACTCCACCCCCTGCAGCTGCATGTAGAATGCTATTATTTACCACCTAGTATCTTAAGCCCGAGATGGACTCAAGGACACTTCCCAGCACAGGTGCTCATATTTATCACTTCATGTCCTGTTAGCAAAAATCTCTCCACAATTTTTATATTTCCTGATCACAAAGCTATTTGCATTTCATGCTAACATATATCAAGCAAAGGACATAACTAGCTAGTGTCAGGCATCAGAATTTTGGGTTTGCATTCAATAAGCAACATGATAAAAAACTCTCCACAACGTGTAAACAGTACAGTTTCCAGTCTCCTCTCTGAAGTGTAAGCGAGGAAGTCAGTTTGATTTGTCAGAGCTCATTCTTAAGTCCTTTCACATGCATTTTGTAAAGAAGGAGCCTGAACAATCGGGTCTAACTTTAAAACTAGATCCTCTAGGACAGTATCACACAGTATCACAGTATCACCAAGGTTGGAAGAGACCTTACAGATCATCAAGTCCAACCTGCTACCACAGAGCTCAAGGCTAGACCATGGCACCAAGTGCCACGTCCAACCTTGTCTTGAACAGCTCCAGGGACGGTGACTCCACCACCTCCCTGGGCAGCCCATTCCAGTGGCCAATGACTCTCTCAGTGAAGAATTTTCTCCTCACCTCGAGCCTAAACTTCCCCCAGCGCAGCCTGAGGCTGTGCCCTCTCGTTCTGGCGCTGGCCACCTGAGAGAAGAGAGCAACCTCCTCCTGGCTACAACCACCCCTCAGGTAGTTGTAGACAGCAATAAGGTCTCCCCTGAGCCTCCTCTTCTCCAGGCTAAACAATCCCAGCTCCCTCAGCCTCTCCTCGTAGGGCTTGTGCTCGAGGCCTCTCACCAGCCTCGTCGCCCTTCTCTGGACACGTTCAAGCATCTCAATGTCCCTTCTAAACTGGGGGGCCCAGAACTGAACACAGTACTCAAGGTGTGGTCTAACCAGTGCAGAGTACAGGGGCAGAATGACCTCCCTGCTCCTGCTGGCCACACAGTCCCTTCTAGTCCAATTTTTTCTGAGATTCCATAGCCCCATCCTAGCCATAACAAAGGGCCTTTTGATAGCAATAATAATGTCTGCTACATAAACTTGATTAAATGGAAAATTACAAACTTTTTTATTCTCCTACACAGGTAAGCATTATTAATTTTAATACATGCACATCTGCTCTTTATTATTGCTCTGTGCTTACTTAAAACAGACCATCTACCTAATAGACTAAAAAAACCCCACCACATTAAAAGCACCCTAAAATATTTAATTGTAGTAAAGGTCACAATCTGCAGTAGTTACTCCTTCAAATGCAGACACATTCAATGATAAACTTCACTGTCATCTGAACAAAGAATTAGTAGATGCAATGTTTAAGTAACATAATACAAAGAGTACTCAAATTTTATTCGTTGTAGGAAATACCAATTTAAATATTTGTGTGAATACATGCTAGACATTAAATAAAGGATATATATTATCTCCTTACAGAATCACTAGAGCACTTCTAAAAAGCCTCCAAAAATGCTATGTCCTGCAGTGGCAGAGTGCAAGGTAAATCTGTCTTGCTTTCTGATCCACATTATCTATGCTTCAGCAAACACAGAGCTTAGCCTCTCTTCTCCCCATGCACTGCTTCAGAGACAAGGATCTAGCAGTGACATGCAGGGTACTCACAGTTGCAGGAATCAGTTTCTTAAAGGATAACATGAGGAGCTGGTACAAGAACACAAAAAACATCTCTTGCACCCACTCTAATGAAGTACTGAGGGATTACAAAAACCACTACCTTAATGTAAGTAAAACAAGGATAACACTACACGTACCAATTCTGTTTGTTACTGTATTTGTCTCCTCATCAGTCTCCACAAAATTCAGTCATTCCTATTTACTGGGTTTCCCCACTCAAATGGGAGTCAGTGAGGCTCACATACACATACTCTTCAGCCACATAATTTACATGACTAATATTTCCTGCATTTAAAAAAAGTACTTTTGATAACAAGCCTGGCAATAAATGATAATGTATGCTTAACTGTTCCAGTGAAATACAGGGGATGGGGAGAAAAAAGCATTACCACAATGACATCTTTTTGCATTTCTGGATTTTACTATCAAGATTCTCCATGAATTTTAGGTGAGGATAGAACATTCCTACAAAAATAACTAAAAGCTTTCGAACTGTCCAAATAGCACAGGTAAGAAATGTTAGCATAGGTCTACATTTTGATAGGTTACATTAATTTTTCTGCTAAACAAGCACTATATTACTATGAGGAAACCATCCTTTTGGTAGTAAGTAGTGGAATTCACATAAATGGTCTATTAAAGGAGAAAAAGTGGAAGTGAAATGACTGAAGGTCTTTCAAATCACTTTTGTGCCATTTTGATGCATTCAACACAGTACTTACTTAAACTCTCATTTTATAACATACACAAAGTTCATGATTTTCCTAATTTCCTAAGAGATTGATTTGCTCCTGTTTCTGACGCACTTCATGATTAAAAGCAGGCAAAACTGTGGGGTCATAAAAGGACGTTCTATCTGAAATGTGCTGCTTTCACATGTTCTTTACATCAAAAGACTGTTTTAGTGACATTTCTGTTCACAATCACAAATATCTTTTGCTTAGTAGTTTTAATGAATTACAGGTCTGAATGAATGGATTTTGGAAGTGGGCAATTAATAACAATATTAAGTGATCCCTAAGGTCTAAAACATAACTGAGCAAGGATTACTAAAATAGTACTTATACAGAGACATATATATTCTAGAGGTGATTTGATAATCTGCCTACAAGTTCACACATTTGTGGATATTATTTTCCCAAAAATCAGGCCTTTAATTTGCTTTGTTGAGTTTTATTTTCAGAAAAGACAGCTATAATTTCCTACCAATATTGCACTTCAGCTGATGGTTAGAGGAAATCAAAGTTAAGCAGGAATACTTAAAAAATGGATATATTGAGTTGCTAAGGGATTGTTTACTTAGCTCAGACTGACTTTATTATTCCTGATTTAATGGAATTATAATCAGAATGCCAAGATGGCTGGGTGATAGGTTTGAACTGGATGATCTTGGAGGTCTCTTCCAACCCAGTTGATCCTACGGCCACAGTACACTCAAACAGTAAAACTTCTGCAATTAATCCTCCACAAAACTTTGAAATATACTTTTTTAAAAAAAGGCAGATACTTCATTATTTGATCCAGGCACTAAAGTAGGTACTTAAGAGAGTCCCTGAAAAGGTGCCAAGACTAGCAAGAGCCCAGACAAATGCCATTCTAAGGGTAACTTAGCACAGTAGTGTTCAAGCTTACTGCCATTCACAGATCAAACTCTTCCAAGACACTCTAACCAAGATGTCTAACTCTAATGTTTACCACTGCCATGAAGGCATCATTGTACCACACAAGCACAGGATACAATCCAGTACACCACCTGTTTATGTTGCTCATATAATCATTCAGAAACTGCACAAATAATTAAAGATTCAATTTATTTTCTGTCAATAGGGAACAGCCTAAATGGTGTGTATTAAGTTAAGGTCTTTACTTTTGTCAAAAATTACAAAGACTGGCAGTTTGCTCATAATCATCACATGTAGAATTGCAAACTTCACTTTAGCCTACTCATATGCAACACAGAGTTGAACGGTCATCATCATTTCAGTGGTGTTTTCCTTTGAATGTAGACACAATGACATAAACAGTTACTTCAAATGAGCTTTAATCATGTCACCTCTACAGTAGTAGTAGTCAATGTATTTCACAGAATCTCCAGCAGGCGTATTTCAGGGAACTGACCTATGGCATTGGTTGAAATTCTGGTGGGTATTGGAAGTGCTGGTTGTATCAACTTACCTGTCCTCCTACAAGGTGGCAGTGAGGACTTCAGCTACATTGATGAAAAGACTCAGTTCAGACATTTTAATAAGTACAGGAAGCTGACTTATAACAGTTTTGGAAACTAACAATTCAGGCATGATTTACATAGGATAAATTTGTTACTGATATGGCACTGTGTGAAAATACAGATGCTGGATGCCCTACAGAAATACTACACCTGACAGCTACAGAACAATTGTTTTTTCTTCATCATACGGTGAAATATTTCCAGACCACTCATATCTGGACATAAACCTTTATCTTGGGGAGATCTTGTGTTCAGAAATGGCCAGAAGCCATGTTTGTGCAAGGGACTCCACACCTCTCCCATCATAAGAAATAATACAGCAGTTACTGTGGGTGGAGATGCAGGCAGTGGGCTAGCCAAGCAATGCCATACACAAAAGCTCATCTCAAAAGACAGGATGGCCCATTTTTCCATTTAACATTCTCATTTTAATTCTGTCGAGTGTTAAGGATGTTGAAAAGACAAAGACAATGTAATTTCATTTATTCAGAAATAAAAATACATACCTGTCCCCTACAGCCATTAACAGCAGCACCATTATGAGTTTGGATAGAGTGGTTCCAAGGCTTTGCACCAACAATGAAATGAAAAGGAGGGATGGCAGTTGGTTGTTATGCAGAATTTGTCATTGGCAATCTGTGCTGCATTTTTACCAGGAAGAAGCTGTGTACAAACTGTTCCAGTGTTGCTGGAGCAACACCACTAGACTGCAGGTATGTACTCCCTAACTGCAGTATCAAAAGCAATATTAAGCAGATCTAGAAGGTCTAGTAGAGCTTATTTCTACCTACACAGGTTCCTAATTTTCTCAGAACCATGGTGAAATGGGTGATATAAACACATTAAGAAACAGATACCTGTACTATTTCTTACAAATAAGCAATCACTCCAGTAAAACTACAGAACATACGGTATCAGTCACTGCCTGATTCATTGATGACAATGATCTAACAAGAGGGCCTTTGTGCCCCAAGTCTGATATTAAAATACCATTAGCCCAAGGACAAATCATCAAAGGACTGACTGTTTCCCCTAATTTTTACAATATCTGATTCATCTTGCCAACAATGACAAAAAGAATACAATAAAAACATGCACAAGGGAAACTACATAATGCTACTTTTGGACTCCAGGAGTGACTCTGAGCTTACACACAAAACATCTGGAGAGTGTTTTAACTTATACACATAGACATTAAAGAAAAAAAAAAAAGTAATACTTAAAACTAAAGGTTTCAGCAATGAAATGCAACTCAATAGGAAAAAAATCTGTCTTAACAGAAAGCTTCTACTACCTTTGGCCTTCAGACTGGGGAAAGAAAGCTTCATCCCTGAAGCTATACTCTTCACACTTACTGAAGCAAACCACTGTTTTAAGATGACACTTTGCTCCTTGGAGTAATTTTGCAGGTACTGAGGCTTTTTAGTTATAAAGTTAGATAAATTTATCATGACCTTGGAAAACAGACCCATTCATGTGATGGTTTGGGATTTACCCACAACCCCCCCCACCACGCTGCACAATGAATTCACCCAGACTAGACTCAGCCAGATGGAAGTTAAGGAATGAAGCTTTACATTCACAGCTTAGCACAATATATAAGCAGATATTTACAATACATTACAAATATTTCCAGCTATATACAGAAATATACAAGTTAGAAGTAATACAGAAACACAATACCCCTCCCAGAAATCAGAGTCCCCAGGAGGGTATCCCAACCACCCTTCCACCTTATCCCAGAGTCTGCCTTATGCACAAGGTGAATTGGAAGGATCAGCAAAGGGGGTTAGAAGCAGAACGATTAGTTGGGTTACACGGATCCAAGCAGAACAGCAGAAGCCCAGGGAGAAAACACAGACACCAACAGACTCTGACAGACAGAACTGTCTTATCTATGTTTGTGTTCTTGCTTTTATTCATCTCAGCAAACCCATGAGTGAAGTAGACATCACAATGGTTTTCTTTTCACAGCCTATAATGTATTTTTTCTCATTAAAGTACTTCAATTAGCCTCAAACCAGCACAATTCACTTCCTTTACAAAAGTAAGTTTCCTAGCTAGAGTTCAGAACGTGGGCTCATCGTCACTACCTATTTACAAGTTCTCCTGCATGGCCTAATTGAGGTGCATACACATCTTGTCCCAGTGATTTTCAACTCTAAAGATGCAACAGAAAGGAAAAATATCAGTTTCTAATACAGTTGCTGAAACCTTATGCATAAGGATGTCCCTTGGTTTGATTAATCATAGAATCAACCAGGTTGGAAGAGACCTCCAAGATCATCCAGTCCAACCTGTCACCCAGCCCTATCCTGTCGTCTAGACCATAGACCTGAATGCCTCATCCAGTCTTTTCTAGATGAGTGGAAGAATTTCTGAAGTGATGCTTGAAAAACTGCTGTAGCTCAATCACCTTAGTATCATTAAAGCACAAATATATGTTTTAACACATTTACTAAGGATCACTTTTTCAAAAGTTGGCCCTTTACTCTTCAAGGAGTGTTTGTACATAATGCCAGGCTCAGAACTGTCTCTAACTAAATTTTATCACCTGATCTACACAACTGTAATAGGAGCCTGACCGATCTGAGTCCTACTGACCAGAAAAAGTGACACTGAAAATTTCAGTATCTGACAGATTAGATAATGATAGACCATTATAAATGAAAAATTGAAGTGCTGACTAATTAATAGAAAATAACCATAAACATGCATACACCAACACCCCTCCAAGAAAAGCCCAACAAAAAAAAAAAAACTTTATAGCCTTATGAACATCAGCAGTCATACAGAAAGTGCATGACAAGAAAGATGAAAGCTTAATCCCCTATGTCCTTGGGGGAATCTGTTTCAATCTGAGAAGGAAATAATCTTCAAGGTGTTTTGTTAACCAGATATCTCCCATCTTCTTTTTATCCTACAGCATACATCTGATTTTGCCAACTTTATTCCCCTGAGATCTTGAAATGCTTCAGGTACAGAATTGGGTCTGTAGTAAGAGCAGTGACTTTTGCGGAGTTATTACCGATTAATATTTCTGTTTCTAAGGAGTGTTCATATTTTCTTCCTTCTTTAATTAAATGTTCTGACCACAAGACACCAATCTCTGGCACATCAGAGCCATTGTACGTGACTGTTAAGTATCACAATTGCACATCCACGATTAAGTGATTACACTCCATGCATTTCCCACAGCTTGGATTGTTCAAAACCAGAAATTTCATCTTTTAGGTGGCCTTAGCAGATGTGCTATGGTCATTATTCCCTTAAGCCTTTGAATGTGAAGCACACATAGAACGAGAACATCCTTCACCTTTTGCAGCTGCTGCACTTGCAGACAGCTCAAAAGGCCTTTTAAAGGTTTTTATATACTGAAGTCCATGTCACTGAACTTACAATGCAAGATTCACTGAAAAAAAGTGTCACATTCAGTATGTACCCACAACATAACTCTTCCTGACACGTGTAAGGTTGCTAGCCTGCTGCTCTGGTTGTCAGTTTTTATGACAGGGAAGTCCTACAGTGGTGACAATTTTTAGAACATGTTTCATGCCACATGACTCTTATTGGACCCTCATCTCTAGCAAACAAACTTTTCTTCCCTGGCTCATCGCTTCCAGTAGACTATTAAAATGTCCACCAGCTGGAAGAATGAGTTAACCAAAAGTGTTTGGGGTTTTGGTTGTTTGTTCTGGCTTTGTCTTGCAGAATGAAATGAAGTAGTTCAAATTCCCTAAAGGCAGATGAAAATAATTTAGCAGCCGAAAACACCCACCAAGATAATTGAATTCAATATTATTAAACAATATACTAGTGGCATAGATAGTGTGTTAAATTATGTTATATGACACGTGGAAAACCCACCAAATACGTCTTTAGAAGTCTCAACATGTATTCTTCCTGCAGTTTTTACTTACTGCATAAAATTTAAAAGCTGTTACCTTGCACGCAGGGACGGAGAGGAAAGCACATCACTTTCATAAATGAATGCACATAAATCCAAAGCATACCTGTTTTAACAGTTACAGGATACAAAAATGCCTGCCTCAGAAAATTCTAGTTGCAGTCCCTGAAGTGGAAATAAGATTAGTTGAACATGTTAGAAAGAGCATGGTATTGAAACATGCAGTTTCTCATTCCTCCTTTGCACAAACATAAGGTTTTAAGAAGGCATCTAAGATGCAGCCACACATACTGCAGACTTTCAGCCTGCAACACAAAACACTGAAGTCAAGCATCTGGAAATTATTTTCAAAGACTGAAAAATTATACTTGCATGGAGAATTGTTGGGCTTGCCTAGTACAGCAGCAATGTCTGTGTAGCACAGGTAACAGCATTACCTGATCTGATTTTTGTAAAAAACTGGCATGTTCTGCCAAGAGTCTGAAAAGGCAACACAAGATGCTTTCCATCAGAAGACAGCAATAGAGGCATACACAGGTACAGGCCAGAAACTGTTTAACTTCAAGGTGGGTCACCTTTACTTGCTGGATTTCAGGTAATTGTTTCCTTTCCTTTAAAGTTCTACCTCAGGCAAGGGAGAAGAGGTGGAGGAGTGGCTCTGTATATTAGGAATGCTCTAGATGTCTTGGGGTAGAAATTAGGGATGATCAAGTTGAGTCTTTATGCGTGAGAATTAAGGGGAAGGCCAACAAGACCAATATCCCGGTTGGAGTCTGTTATAGACCACCCAACCAGGAAGAAGAGGTTGATTTATTACTCTTTAAGCTACTGGAGGCTGCCTCAAGATCACCTGTCCTTGTTCTTGTGGGCGACTTTAACCTACCAGACATCTGCTGGGACTTAAATATTGCAGAGAAAAGGCAGTCTAGAAGGTTTCTAGAATGCGTGGAAGACAACTTCTTAACCCAGCTGTTACGTGAGCCTACCAGGGAGGCAGCTCTGCTTGACCTGCTGCTCACAAATAGAGAGGCACTGGTGGGGGATGCCTGGACTCCAGTGGCCATGAAATGATACAGTTTTCAATAAATGATACAGTCAAAAAGGCAGGTTGTAAATATTTAAGTGTTTGAAAAATAAAAATGCAGTTACTTAAATACTTCAGTAAACATATGGCATATACGAACAGGAGAGCATCTTCAGGAGCAAAAGGATTTACAAAGCCCCACTCCCTACACATATCCTAACTGAAAACTACCTCTAGTTCCTTCCAATTCTCTTTATCACATGGAATCTCCATCATCCAGAAATGTAGGGTCACAGAGGAGACTCTCCTAATTTGTGTATTTTATGGTATCTCTTTTCTCTCCAATTTCATTTTTATGTGACCACTGATTTGTCCCGTGCAATAGCACACACAAGCATACACTCACAATTAATTTCATGAATCCTTTTTTTTCAGAAAATAGAAAAAGTGACTAAGAATACTGTCACATTACTCACCATATTTATCTTTATAAAGATATGGACCAGGGGATTGAGTCCAGCATCAGTAATTTTGCAGATGACACCAAGTTAGGAGCAGGTGTTGATCTGTTGGGAGGTAGGAGAACCCTACAGAGGGACCTAGATGGGCTGGATGGACAGGCTGAGGCCAATGGGATGAGATTTAACAAGGCCAAGTGCAGGGTTCTGCACTTTGGCCACAACAACCTCAGCAGTGCTACAGGCTGGGGACAGAGTGGCTGAAGAGTAGCCAGATAGAAAGGAACCTGTGGGTACTGGTAGACAGTAGCTGAAGATGAGCCAGCAGTGTGCCCGCCAAGGTGGCCAAGAGAGCCAATGGCATCCTGGCCTGTGTCAGGAACAGTGTGGCCAGTAGGACGAGGAAGGTTATTCTGCCCCTGTACTCAACACTGGTCAGGCCACACCTTGAGTACTGTGCCCAGTTCTGGGCCCCTCAATACAAGAGAGATGTTGAGGTACTGGAATGTGTCCAGAGAAGAGTGACAAAGCTGATGAGGGGACTGGAACACAAACCCTCTGAGGAGAGGCTGAAGGAGGTGGGGTTGTTTAGCCTGGAGAAGAGGAGGCTCAGGGGGAACTTCACTGCTGTCTACAACTACCTGAAGAGAGGTTGTAGCTGGGCGGGGGTTAGTCTCTTCTGCTAGGCAACCAGCAACAGAACAAGGGGACACAGTCTCAAGTTGTGCCAGGGGAAGTATAGGCTGGATGTTAGGAGGAAGTTCTTCCCAGAGAGAGTGATTGGCATTGGAATGGGCTGCCCAGGGAGGTGGTGGAGTCACCGTCCTTGGAGGTGTTCAAGAAAAGCCTGGATGAGGCACTTAGTGCCATGGTCTAGTTGACTGGATAAGGATGGGTGACAGGTTAGACTGGATGATCTTGGAGGTCTCTTACAACCTGATTGATTCCATGATTCTATGTACTTGTCTCCCTATTTCTTTCCTACTCTGCTTGTTCACTCTTGCAAACTCTTGCTAAGAGGACGAATGAAGCCCTAATTTAAATAGTTAAAAAAGAAAAAAACAAACCCAAACAAATTAATAAAAAAGATATGTAATGACAGCTCATTGATTCCAGAAACTTAACATGTTGATCATGTGGTTGTGCTCCTATTTTAATAGGAAGGATGCAGGACACTCCCCCCTATTCAACATTGGTGTTAAACCAGATTTGATGGCAGAGATGGCCTATCCAAAAGTCTGGCTCTAGTCTCACTTTTGGTACAAGAGACACCAAAGACATTATGTTTGCTTCTGAGAAGCCTGTAGACTGCACTGCTTCTGTCCTTTTGTGCCTCTGAGCTATTTTATTTGCAGAGAACTACATCCAGGAGATCACAAGAGAGCACTCAGCACAGCCACAGCTCATTTCAGGACAGCAGACATCTTCAGAAACACCTTTGTCCTGTCCTGTGTTGGTCTAGATACCTGGCTTGGACCTGTTACATCATGGAAGTTGTGAAAGATTATCTCAGTTACTGGGTATACAGTACTGACATTGTCCAAAATAAGATTTTGCCCTAAGTACAGTTTTGGCATAGAGTTATTACTCTGCTGTCACCATCACAATTACAGACGGTAACCAGCAGAAAGCGAGATTTAATCAGCTCCATTCCCTGAGAATAAGAGAAGCACAGTAGCCTACACTTCAGCAGTAAGAAAAATATTGTGAATTAAGTCAGGACTGTGACTTTTAATGCAATTACTTGTTAATTTAATATCCCTGAATCATTATTGCTTTGGGGCTTTTGCCTGTAACTCCATTAATTCTTCTCATTTTCTTCAGCTTGCAGTGTACTGAACTATACTATGCTAATGGAGAAGCTGCAATTATTTATTCCGTGCATTTCCTGCTGACTGAGGTTATTGCACCATGCAAGAAATGTCAGTGTGTTGGAATAAAATACTGATAATGGCACAACATAAAATAAGAAGAGACTGCAGTTTCACCATTTGTCATTGAGTTTTTGCCTTTTGGGTAAGCAGAAAGGCATTAAGTTGTTAAGCGAAAGCATGACATTACTGAAAGTCTATCTACAATTTCTAACAAGAATTAGATTATTTTTTCCATTAGTGAAGTATTCCAAATTCCATTTAATTTCCTTAACTATGAAATGCATAGAGTCAAGTTCTTACTGTTTAACAGAGCAATAGCCATTTAAAATGCTTGCTATAAACATGTTCAACAACTCGAATGCATAGAGGTTTATAAGAGAAAGGAAAAATTAAGTGACTTGTCTGTAAAAACCTGAATTACATTGCCTAATTTTGTACTACTAAGTTATTTAAAGATCAGTAACACAAAACTAATTAATGAAGCAAAAGATCACACTGCTAAGCTCTACAGGACCTTTGTCCAAGTTTTACAGAGGCAGGGCCTTTAAATAAAAAAGATAGATTTTTAAAAATATTGAGGGTTAAAAATAGATGTTCACATATTCACTTATTAATATATGGCAATTCATCGCACTGTATGACATTTTCTTCCAGAGAGGTGATGACTAAGGTAACAACTAAGATAACACTGCTACAATGCAATCACAGAACCAGAGAACAATGAGGACTGGAAGGGATCATCTATTCCAGCTCCACTGCCAGAGTAGTTTCACAGTCATGGGACTGGATTGCTGAGAAATAACAGGGTTAACATGTACCAGTAATCACAGAATCCAAGCACCTTAGAGGTTGGAAGAGACCTCCAGAGATCAAAGTCCACCCCCCCCCGCCAAGGCAGGATCCCCTAGGGTAGTTTACACAAGAATGCATCTAGGCAAGTTTTGAAAGTCTGGATCAGGTTCTTAAAAGATTAGATTAAAATTCAAGGTTTTTAAAAAATCAGAACTATCCTGTCCCTAACCAAATGCCATTGCAGCGAAATTCTAATTCACAGAATCACAGAAACTTAGAGGCTGGAAGGGACCTCCAGAGACTGAGTCCAACCTCCCTGCCAAGACAGGATCCCCTAGGGTAGTCAAGCACAGTGAAGAGTCCTTAGCTGAAGTGAATTGTTGGCAGAAATGCTCTATGGTTTCACATTCATAAAGGTAGAATTAAAATAACAGATTTCAAAAGCAATCAGAGGGGGGAAAAAAAATCCCCAATTTTGAACTGCTCTCTGGAGCACCTTTTCTTATTGGTTGTGGTTTGTCTTTTTTAACTCAAGGAGAGTATTCTCATCTATAAGGTTATGTATTCATTCACACAAAATAAGATGTAAACCAACACCGGCAGAAACAAAAACCCAAGCGAATTCCATGCAACCTGTCATATAACTACAAAGAATCACCAATAGTAGAACTGCTCTCTGCAAATAATCTCTCTGTTCAAAGAGATTATAGATAATAAGTAGAGCTATTGATTTAGGACTGTATATTCCCTAGTCATGCTACTGAATGACAGAACAAACTATTCTGCTTCTTAAAGCCACTGTCACCATTTCCAAAGCAATAGGCATCTTTCAGCTGCAAGAGCAAGCCTCCAGATATGACACTCTGGAGGACTTTCATTTTAACAAAACTTAATTAAGCAGAATTTTCACACTATTCAGAACTGCAGCACCTTCCTCAAACATTTTTCTGTTCCAGGTAAGCACCCCCATTACAGAGGCAAGATATTAGAATCATAGAATCATAGAATGGTTTAGGTTGGAAGGGACCTCAAGGATCATCCAGCTCCAACCCCCTGCCACAGGCAGGGACACCTCCCACTAGAGCAGCTCGCCCAAGGCCTCATCCAGCCTGACCTTAAACACCTCCAGGGAGGAAGCATCCACCACCTCCCTGGGCAACCCATTCCAGTGCCCTACCACCCTCACTGTAAAGAACTTCCTCCTAACATCCAGTCTAAATTTCCCCCCTTCCAGCTTATACCCATTCCCCCTCGTCCTAACATTACTAGACCGTGTAAATAGTCCCTCCCCAGCTT
>WAAF01010425.1:686769-708893 GCA_013400475.1 Tricholaema leucomelas | reverse complement strand
CCTTATTTTCATCCCCTGTGACTCGGACATCACGGTTGGGGTCCTTGCCATTGAAGACTGAGGCAAAGAAGGCATTGAGCACCTCAGCCTTATCCACATCCCTTGTCGCCAGCTCTCCCTTTCCCATCTGGAAGGGTCCCACATTATCCCTGGTCCTCCTTTTCTCACTGATATACCTGAAAAAGTTCTTCTTGTTCCCCTTGATGTCCCTAGCCAGATTCAGTTCCAGCTGTGCTTTAGCTTTCCTAACCTGAGCTCTGGCTGTACGGACAATTTCTCTGTATTCATCCCAGGATATTCCTTATAGAAAACTTGTGTAAGCCTTCAGAAAGCAAAACCTAAAGTCTATATAGGCTAAAATATCTTGTTAACAGATATTTCATCACCTGAATTTTGTAAGCTTTTCCATTTTCTCCAGATAAGCAGCTGAGATTTCTCAACTCCTATACCTTTTGTGCCATTTAATTCACAGAAGTTCCTAAATGCCTTGAACATCCCATTTTTGTAATGAAAGCTTTCATTTATTATCCAGTCACCTTCTACTAACACTATTCTACTGATTTCAAATGCAGTAAGAAATATAAAATAGTCTGTGGAGTTTATAACAGCATGGAATGAAAATTGTATTAAAGTTGGTGCCTCTTGACCCAGAAAAAAAGCACTCCCCGATTGTACCTTTTGCTTGGGGTAAGAGCTGTCTGTCAGTCCACTCAGCAAGCAGCAGGCATTTAGGACTTGCAAAAGGTTTGGAAACATGCCAGTTTAATGGAAATATTAATATCTTAAACATGAAGCCTAAAACTAGGTTCATTATTTTGAACTCGTTCCCTTAACCGAATGGTTCTACTGATGATGCAAGTGGGTCACTAAATCAAAGTTAATACAAAAATTAAATTCTAAATTTGGGGATAAAAGTTAAAACTCTAGTTTTACATTAAAAGAGTATGAAAGTTACTGACAGCACTTGAGAAAAGCACATCATATGATTTCACCTCAGCAAATGTAGCACAGCTCAAAGGACTAACTTTTAGCTAGAAAAGATGGCTTTTAAACTAATAAGCATCCATCAATGTGTGCTCCAAAGTATACCCCCAAAAAATTAACCTTAAAGGTAGAAAGGACAGTAAAGATCAGCTTCCAATGCAAAAACCAATGCTTAGGTGCTCAGAAAGCCCACAAACCTGACTCTGTTCTTCATAAGGTGCTTACACTTGATACAAGCCAATGAATCAGTCAACCTTGTTCTGCTCTGCAGAGCAGCATGATACTGTCTCAAAACTGGCTTGACCTCAACAAGAGAAAGGAAAGCAAACAGTCACAAAGAATATGTAAATGGAACCATGTAAGGTTCTTAAGTTTTATCAAGGTCAGGCTTGATGAGGCTGAGTAACCTGATCTAGTTAAAGATATTCCTGCTTACTGCAGGGGAGGTTGGACTGGACGACCTCCCAACAATTCATTCTATGATTCTATGGTCTATTTAACTGCACGTTCCCCCAAACAGGGCAGAACCAACAAAACCAAAATAAAAACACAAACAAAATTAAAACAAACCCAAACTAAAAAAATGGCCATAGAAAAAGTCACAAAGGGATTTTGTACAACAGGATAACCAATAGCAGATAAAAAAGCATAAAGAGGAGGGTCTAGTGTCTTCAAACTTCATTTTAAATTAGACTAAACTGAACTTCTGAAGACATATTCCATAGGAAAACTTGAGTCAAGGATTAAAACCACTTTTGCAGATCATCACACAGCAAGATCCAGCTAAAAACCTCCAAAGTAGAAGACCAGCAGAACTGATGTATGAAGACTTTGACAATAAATGGCAAACGCGAAGAATATAGGCTCTGAAAGACCTTGTAAGACATGCCTCTAAGCATTGTTCAGGTATTCTCTTTGTGTCAAAAATGATGATATTATCCTGTACTACACAATTTTTCCCAAGGCAAGAGTGATGACTGATTGGAAGTGATGAGTAGAGATCAAGGCATGATTACAGTAATGTGGATGAATTTACAGATGACATCAACAATTCACAGTCTATTTAAAAGTAAATTAAGGATTGGAAGACTACTTAAGTTTATGACTGGTAAAGAATACTAATTTTTTCTGTGTTTCAAAGTGGCAATCTTCCTGCAAAGACGTTGATTCCATGTGGAGGTCAAAGAAGTCTAGATCACTGAATAACCCATGGAAGTGAGAAAAGAAACCACATTTCTCCTCATTTAATGCAGGAATAGTTTCTTGACCAAAATACCTCCAGTCTGCCAGCATGTTCAAGACAAGTGCAGATTTCGTCTTCACATCCAAGTTAGGAAGACTTCAGGTGCATAGATAGGGAAAGGATAACCCTCCAGGTGGTGTATTCAGTGCTTCTTTTTTTGGACAAGCTGTTCTTCTTAGGCTTTAATTTGAAAAATTGCTCTCCCACTTAGTTCTCTTAATGTTATTTTAAAATTCTTTAGTTTTTGTGAGGATAGGGAAAATAAAAAAACAGTGTAAATTGGTGGTTTATCTTTACCATGCCTCTTGTGAATTTCTGTCCTTCTCCCATCAATAGAGAATGTTTAATCTAGTAAACTCTGGCGTAATTTAAAACAGCCGTAGTCTCAAAAGTCTTGCCCATCTCCAGAATTGACAATGTTATTCTTCAGGGAACCCATTAATCTTCACATAAAGGTCTCAATGGGCTGTATTAATTAACAGATCCAAGTAATCTACAAAAACTGAAATATTGCCAAACCACTCTACACATACTCCCAGCTCATTAAAATTACCAAACCTCTCAGTTTAACACTAAATAATTCCCATAAGACTTTCAAAAAAAGCTCAGAGAAGTCTGATATTTTAAAACTGGTTGAAATGCTAGGCAAATTGACTGTGATTTATTATCACAATTACACATAAACCTTTCAGAGCCATGCTTCTAACATAAGTTATAACTGCTACTATGTGATAACACACTTCACGGCTGTGTCCTTTCCTCATGGATTTTGCACTCACACACACACCACCCCTCCCACACACTTTTTATAGACCATACTAACAAAGCTTTCCTTTCAAGATTTGTGACACTGAGAAAGTCACACAATGTTGTGTAGCACTCCAAATTCCTTTTTCTTCCCCCCCCACCCCCTTCCCCTGTGTTTGAATAGAGAGGAAACAAAGATGAGAAAACTGCTTCTGCTCACCCTCCCCATAGGATTGAAGGGGGAACAGCAAAAGGTGCCTTTCTCCACATGTGAACTGACCCGTGTGGAAGGCCATGCTGAGAATTGGGCTGGTGGTTGGCCAAGTTCTTCACATCCAGAATAACATGGCAAACAGACATTTTCTTTAGAAAAAGAATAGAGCAAGGGGGAAAGGTGGGATGTCACCACCTTGACAGAGTTCCTGCTGTGACAAAGTGCTTGCTTAGAGAGTTCCTGTTTTGGACTGTCCCTCCCTTTGGACAGCCTCCCATCTTTGCACCATTCTGCGCAAGTTTGCAAGCTTGGCAAGTCCTCGGGTCCATTTGAGAGAGAGCTGCCAGCAGCACCTGGACTTGGCTACTCTCAGACAATACCACAACCTTGATTTCCTGGCTGCTACTCCAAACTGAGGAAGACTCAAGCAGTTTGGCTCTTCCCTGCTGCTGTTGCTGAGGCAGCGTCACTTCCACAAATTTCTATCTTGTAGAAGCTGTGTCCTGAGACACTTTTGCACTCGATGGCTTTTCCACCACCTTGGACATTTGCCATTTGCATCCACGATTGGATATTGCTTGCAGAGGAAGAAAGCTGCTTCCACAGAGAAATCCATCAAAGGATCATCACCAAATACGTGTCTCACCTCCATGAGTAAAGCCTGCTGTTCCCGAAATTCTCTGCTGAGCTGGACTGATTGTGAGGTACAAGCTGGTTTTGTAGCTTAGCCTTTGCCATTTTCTGACTTCCTAAATCTCTAAATTTGTCCATAACATCTTTTGAAGAATTCCCAACTGAATTAGAGCCTGTAAATAAACCTAAACTAGTTCTGTATATAGTTTGGGGGTAGGATTTTGAGAAAAAATAATTCTATTTTTATAATTCTGGACTCAGCCACATTAATTCCCTGCCTCCATGACAAATGTGTGTTATTAAACAGTTACAGGAAAATGTCAAAACAGCAGCACCTCAAAATCTCTTTCTGTTGTTCATCCTTCTTTCAGCATCACCTTTACGGACCAATAGCTACAGATTTTAGTTCATCTATGCCAAACTTCACAAATATACTTGAGAATGTCCCAACTTTCTTATTGCAGGTGTTTACCTTCATCTGAGTGTACTTTCATTCATCACCAAAAATGAAGGTCTAGAGAAGATAATTATGTACAAGAAGTGATACTAAAATATGACAGTAAACCGTCCTAAAGAGATGAGGGAGCAACTAAGGGCAAGTAGGATATCACCTAAACAAAAACTAGTTGAGACAAATGCTCATGTATTAGAATTGATTTTCAAATACTTCACATCTGCTGTTTAATTCAGATAGCTCTTGACAACTTTTATCAAGATAACACACTTGGAGAATTTGTCACTTTCAAAGACCCCAATGCCACCACAGTCCCAACTTTATTCTCTTCAAAATATAACAGCTGCTGCATTTTGTCTTCTCCTTCCACCTCCTTCACCCAGTCATACATCTATTTCACTTCTGTCCAACATTTCCAACCGTGAGGTCACACAATTCTGAATTCATTATAAAACTCAGGCATTAAACTAAGCAGCTTTTACTTACCATCTGTTAAAGACAAAAAAAACCCAAACTTTTTAAGGAAAGAAAAAAAATAAACACAAAACAAAACACAACAAGCAGAAGATGTGAAAACCTTGCTTATCCCCATCATCCCTTGTTTTCTACTTTTGGACTCTGTCTTGATTTTGGTCTCTTAAGAAAGTACATTTACAGTACTGTTTTGTCTGCATTTGAATAAAATGTCTTTGGGTTGGTATTTTCCTCAAACAGACACAAACTTGTATAACTAAACTGCAAAGAATTGCTGTAGTGGAGACTTTGTCACAGAAATAAGCACAGTGAAGTGCTGTGTTGTACAATAAGCATCAAGTGCTCAGAACATCACATACATTGAACTGCACCATTGCATTAGGATATGGCATGCACTACACTATGAGATACAGAATACTCTTAACTACCTGAAAGCACACTGCAGTGCTTTGCTTTATGCTATAGCAACACGCAACGCAAAATAAGGTTAAAGGACATTTCACTATCACAGCCACAAATGGTCATATAAGCAGCATAAACCCATATATCATTACATAGCTAGAGAGTTAAAAATAAAACCCCAAAATCTACTAAATCATTACCACTTAAATGTTCATAGAAAATATATCTCAGAAAATAAACTGCTTGTCAGTACATTAGGATATAGTGTTAAAACAGTGGGTTGCTTTTCATTTGCTTTGTTTCCCTGATTAACAGAAATACAGGGAACTTATTTTTAGACAGAAAACTCTCACTGATCTCAGTAGCCATCATTCTTTCTTCATAAAACCATTCGGGTTGGAAAAGATTCCTGGGGTGATCAAGTCTAAAGTTGCCCCCCTAAACCACATCCCCAAGCACTACACATGAACATCCTTTGAACATATCCAGGGATGGTGACTCAACCACCTCCCTGGACAGCCCATTCCAATATCTGATGACTCTTTCTGTGAAAAAAAGAATCCCCAATGTCCAGTCTAAACCTACCCTGTCATAGTTTGAGGCCATTCCCTCTTGTTGTGTCACCAATTACCTGTGAGAAGAGACCAGTATCAGCCTCTCTACAGCATCCTTTCAGATGCAGAGAGCAATGAAATCTCTCCTTAGCTTCCTCTTCCTCAAATTAAGCAGCCCCAGCTCTTTCAGTTGCTCTTCATAAGATTTATTCTCTAGACTCTTCACCAGCTTCATTGCTCTTCTCTGCACTCACTCAAGCACCTCTACATCTCCCTTGTATTGAGGTGCCCAAAGCTGGACACAATCCTCAAGGTGTGACCTCACCAATGATGAGTATCAGGGGACAATCACCTCCCAACTCCTGCTGGACACAGCATTTCTAATACAATCCAGGATGCAATTGGCTTTCTTGGTCACCTGAGCACACTGCTGGTTGATATTCGGTTTCTTATCAATTAGAACACCTAGATGCCTTTCCACAAGACAAATGTCCAACCACAATTCCCCAGGCCTGTAGCATTGCATGGGGTTGTTGTGGCCCCAGTGCCTGCACTTGGCCCTGCTGAAACTGATACCATTACCATTGGCCCATGGACCCAACCTATCCAAGTCTCTGTAGAGCCTCTCTTCCCTTGTGCAGATCAGCACTCCCACCTTTCTGCCATTCTTGTAGACAGCATTCAAGTTGTTGTCTTGTTTGTCCTTTCCCTACCACCCTCTGAGAGCCAAACGATGCATTTAAACACTGCTCAAAGCACAAAGTTTCCTTGCCTCTCTGACTGCCCCTGAAGCCAGCCAGTACCACTGCACTTAATAGTACAGAATAATTAAAAAATGCCACACAATATAGTTTAAAAAACCATATGGAAGTATACCAGGAATATTCCTGACCGGGCCAGAACAAGAGAAACAACAAGTAGTACTCATTTTCTGGCTGACAGTACTTCTGCTTCTAAAGCAGATATATAAATATGCACATATTTCATGAAGACAGAGGTATTTGTAAGGAGAGATATAATAAAAGTGCTTGGGAAGGACCATAGAATTTAGCAGCCACCAATTTCTGTAAAATGTTACCAACCACCTTAAAGATGTCTTTAAAAAATGATTTGCAGGTTTTTTGGACAGCAGAATTATGAGGATGGGTTTCCCAGTACCTTAAATCAATAACTTCTGAAACACACAGAAATCCAAACAAAGATCAAAAAGAAGTGTCAGGACTTTATAAATTTTAAGTTTTAAAAAAAAAACCAAAAACTCAGTTTTAAACACTGACCATATTTCAACGTATTTTAATTTAAAAAAAACTAAACCTCAAAACTAAACAACAACAAAAAACCCAAACACCTAAACCAAGCAAAACAAGACACCCCAAAACCTGTAACTACTCTACAAAGGAGTCAAATAAAATTCTCTGGATAACTTGAGTTGATGAGGTCACATCAGAGATATAGCACAGCTTGAACAAAGGAGCAGCAGCTGCTCACCTCAGACCCATCTAGTTCTCAGAAGCTACAGAAACTTCCCCTATTACCTTGCATAGTCTTGAGGTTTGATTTGCATACCAGTATCTGGTGTCAGAGCACAACAGGTAAAAGAGTCTTCCACTGAGGTAACCAACTAATACAGCACACCACAAAGCATACCAGAAAGTATTTTAAGTCACTTATTTTAGAGCCATTTAATGATATTAAGGTCTAGCGATGACACAATGAGTGAGAAAGCAACAAAAGCAATGTGCAAATACTAACTCACATTACCCAAACACCAAAAAAATAAACCAAGGAAAAAAATTCAGTTGGTAGCAAAAGACCAGCTACTAACTAGAAGCTGATGTTAGAACACAAACAGCACTCATCTGCTAAAGAAAGACTTATCAAGTACAAAATAAAGTATTCTTACCTAATTTGCCACAACCAAGTTCAACACACCAGCATTTTGGGTTTGTGGAATTTTTTTTCTTTGCTTTTCTTAGGTCAGCCTTAGGATGATTCCTTTTTTACACAGGAGCTTTCTGACCATTACCCAGCACCCACTGCTCCACAGGGGTCACAGCTGCTGCCACTCAATCAGCACACAAACAGGGGACAGCTGGGTAGCCAGCTATCATGCAGTTTTAGATAAGGTAGTGGGTTTCTTTTTGTTGTTGTGGTTTTCAAACTTCTGTCATTCGAAGACTATTTAACACAGAAGATGTTTTTGAATATCAGCTAGGAACTCGTCGAAAAAAAACTGTTATGAATATTAATTTCTATAAGAATTTTTTTTTTGTTAATATGTTAAAATTCAGGAAAATTCCCTAGGATTCTTTGGATTTTTGGTCAACAGGAAGTATTTGCACAAAGGGTGTGTATAAACACTGAATTAAACAGTTTAAACAGTAAGAACTTGGAAAACAGCAACTCAAAACTAGGAAAACTATGCTTATGGAGTCTTAGCAGTAACTCCAGCATATGTGCTCATAATGCTTTGGTCCCTGAGTAAGTCTCCTGTACAAAGACACTGCCAAAACTCACAATTATGATCCCAGGGTAAAATACAAAATATTCCATGTGGAGGGAAGGAGAGAAGAACTGAGTTACTGCTAAGCTGCTAGTCCTAGCTGCAAACACATGGCTGCGGTGATTCCCAGTTACTGAGATGTGAAGGGGATGCTGCTCCTTGGGGAGGGTCAGGGCATAAAGGTGTGGTTTCTAAATCACCCTCAACTAAATATGTTATTTTCAAAAGGAAATTGGCCAATAGGCACTAGCATCATTGTTCTGGGCAATGAATTCAAAGCTTCATGCCTCATGTGACCATGCAGGCATGTTGAGAGGCAGCACAAGACACTGACATGTGGTGCTAAGCCTTGTTGCAGAGGGGAAATTAATTGATGCGAGATGATACTTTCCAAAATTAATACCATTTATTAATTTTGCTATTCAAAACTCTCACCACCTCCAACCACTAATTTTAGTAATATTTCAGTTCTTACACAGTCATGAAAACATTCTATGGATAATATCTAGATCTAGTAATAACCAGCAAAATGTTTTGAACAATAATTGAACTGGAAGAGAAGGTTCCCGTGGAGAGATTTTTGCTAACAGGACATAGAATCATAGAATCGTAGAATGGTTTAGGTTGGAAGGGACCTTAAGGATCATCCAGCTCCAGACCCCTACCATAGGCAGGGACACCTCCCACTAGAGCAGGCTGCTCAAGGCCTCATCCAGCCCAAGGGTTGACCCTCAGAATGTTATGGTAATGTCACCTATCCATGCCATGCTTGTAACCCAGGACCAACCGGAGCTATCCACATGTAACCAATCTTAGACTAAGTTAGTTGTGCACACCTCTTCTAAGAATGCATATAAGTCACTGTAACATGGAAACAAAGCGGAGAATGACCACCTAACCACATTGGTGAACCAAGAGTCATTTTATCCCAGGTGCAATGCCGGCAGGTTCCCATGGTCAGTGCTGCTTGCAGTCAGTATGCCGCTTGCCCAGTAGATGGGCCCAAGCTCTTTCTGCTCTATGGCAGAAGGCAATAGAGAATTACAAAAAGGCATTTAAGTATTTGGCTACTGGAATGGGCTGCCCAGGGAGGTGGTGGAGTCACCATCCCTGGAGCTGTTCAAGGCAGGATTGGACATGGCACTTGGTGCCATGGTCTAGCCTTGAGCTCTGTGGTAGAAGGTTGGACTTGATGATCTGTGAGGTCTCTTCCAACCCTGATGATACTGTGATACTGTGATTTACTCACAAATTATTATTACCCACTTATGGGGCTTAGCCACAGTCCAGACTGTGTCCAAATGCTTTCATGAGACTCTGTCTTGTTGGACATTGAGACTTGAATCTTCCTGGCTTCTGGGGAAAGGATGCAGACAATCTCTGACCTTGTCTCCTGTCTTGTTCTGGACAAGCTATATATATGTCCAGGAATTTTAAGCAGAACCTTCAGGTGCAGAAGGCAGCTGTCATGCAGTCTCAGCACGATGTCACGCTGGCCACACAAGCCAATCGCATGCAGACATCCAGGGTCTGCTCCTGGTAACTCACGGCAGTGGAGTTTACCAGGCAAGCAATAAGGCAGTGTGCAATAGCAGCACGGCTGGGCACGGCAGAGAGCACGTCAAAGCGCAGAGAAGCAAAAGCAGTGAAACAAGGGCACATTATTCACCTGCATATCTCCTTTTATCAATGTTTGTCGAGATTAATTGCCCTTTGGACACACAATAGCCAATCGGGATGGCAGTTAGCCAAACCTTACCATATTAGGCAAAGCCTAATTTGGGAAAAGCACGGGCCTTGCACCAGGGAAGCACAAGCTACGTGTGTGTACCTTGTTTACCACAAGGCCCTGGGCAGGCCAGACTCAGTGGCTACAGGTTCTTTTGTGTCTGTTTCATGTGCTTTCCTCTCTTCTGGAGCAGGAAAACATGCCTAGGCAAGGCAGGACATGAATAAGCCTATTTTGGGCCTATGGAGCCTACCACTTCAAGCCTCTAGCTGTCAAGGCTTTGCAGGGGACAAATCCTTCATTGTTTCCTCATCTACTCAACTCCCTGGCCCACAACAGGAGGATGAGAACAAGGGTTAAACCAGCCTGGCAGGATTTATGCCCTACCAGGACATTCATTCCGGATGTTTTCATTCATAGTAAAGCACAAGCTTGCTCTTTTCAAGAAATTAATAGAAAATATTTTAAATGGCCTCTGTTTCTGAATAAATTTTTTTAATCAAAATAAAAATAATGCAGGATAAGAAAAATTGACTGCAGCTGCATGGAGAACTCCAAGCTGTAAATATTTAGAAAGCAAACTTGTATTGTTTTGAACAGCCTCTGTCTAAAACATGTCATTTCACATGCAGATGATTTTATTTTTAAGGGGAAAAAACACCCCAACAAACAAATAAATATCAACAGTACAGAAGCTCAGTCTGGAAACAGCCCTGATAAATGCAGAAACTTTGGTCTCCAGTGTTGCAGTCCATTAACTTTCATAACTATGAATGCTCACAAAGAAACAAGGGTGATCAGAGCTTTGGAAAGACATTCACCTGGCTGACGTTTTTATTTTCAAATGTAAATGTCTATCTCCCAGAGAATGGAAATTTAAATCTCCAGCAATTTTATTTTGAATATAATTTAGAGTTAGAAGTCTAAATGTTTTGAAACATAAAAAGAAAGAGATAAAAGAAAATCTGGCAAGTACTATTCTAGTGGTTAGTATCAATCAGTGTAAAATGGAAATCACAATGTTCTTTTGACTGGTTAGACAGAAGCAGTTCATAGAATCACAGAATGCTAGGGGGTGAAAGGGACCTCCAGTGATCATCAAATCCAACCCTCACACAAGAGTGTCTCGTAGTGTTCAGGTGAAACCTCCTGTGTTCCAGCTTATACCTGTTGTTCCCTGTCCTATCACTGGGCACCACTGAAAATAGGCTGTCACCTTCACCTTGACAACTACCCCTCAGATTTGTATTCATAACATCCCCTTCTCAGCTTTCTCAAGACTGAACAGTCTTAGTTTGTCTCAGTGTTACATTGTAGGAGAGATATTCAAGCGTTTGCATCCTGTTGCTTGCTTACCTCACTAGATTCTCTGTGCTACATTGATAACAGAAAACTCTTATATTTAATCATATACTTTAAGACTGAACTAAAAACTCCAGAGAATTTCAAATTTTAGCTATATCAAGATGAGATTTTCAGAATATGCTGAGCATCTCCACCATTTTGTCCAAGTCTCTACATGGGACTTGGCCTCTTCTAGAATATGGATGTTGTTTACACACCTGCACAGTAGCTGCTGAAAAGCTAAATCTGAATTAGAACTTGAGCACTTAGGTGATATAGGAAGTTTGTCCCTTAAACTGAGCACAGACCCTGAAATTTTTCACATTAATGAAAATATTCAGATAAGATTACTACTGCCATGCATCTGCTCCATTTCATAGTGCCCAAATCCCTTGAATGTGATTCCCTTACTCCTTAGCTGATCTGTACATAACCTAGTGCTGGTAAGAAACGCAAATCAACACCAACTGGTTATGATGCTCAAGAAATTGTTTAGTTTTATGTCAGTCCTATTTAATCATAACAGCAACAACTCGTTGTAATAAATAAGCCCATAACCATAACTCATCATTGTCATTCATCTTTCACCTGCTCCTAAGTAGGTACTTCAATAGAAGGACATGTCATGGTTCCCACAGACAGGAGAAACAAAGGCACAGACACCCATTACAGCCTCTTCCATTCATGACATCTCCTTCAAACTAATGTTTTACAATCTGATCTCCTGGCAGTGGTGTTATTCCAAGCAGTGCCTAATGCAGCAAGAAATACGTACATTCTCATCTGAAATACTGTTACAAACACTGACATTGGGTACAGAAGTGAAACTACTGAAAACTTGTGTTTTGTTTTAAAGGCAAAATTTGGTGCAGCACCCCACATATAAAGGATTCTCTATCATTGATTTTCCAACCCACTGGTTCTGGTCATATTCAATACAATGCTGGAAGCTCTCCAGGGAGAAAGATTAAGAATAGAAATCAGAAGTAGAGGAACATGGAAGGAGCTCCATTGAGAACAAGCCAGCAGTTGAAACGAACCTTTAATGATCTGTTTCAGCATTCCAAGTCATAAACCCAGAGGAATTTACTCTCGTCCCATGGACTTGAACATACTTTTCAACATTTTTTAAACTTCACCTTTCAAACTGAAGCCAGCATTTACTTTTTCTATTTATCTAATTGAATGCATATCTCAAAGTGTGTTGATCGTGATGTTCTTATAGATCACCATGAAGAAAATTTTGAAATGGAATAAAAGAGAATGTCAACACTAGGAGTGGCAAAATAAAAGAAGCATTATGTATATTTATGAGCATGTTCAATATGTACAGTTTTATATCTGGAAAAGATTAAATCTGCCCACAAACGGGACAGTAGTGGAAAATGTGGAGTAATTCCCATAATCTAATTGTAAGGAAACCAAAAGGTCAGCATTTAGCAATATAATCAGACATTTCAAAAATATAGTATCTTAAATTTAATTCTAATTCTGTCTTGAAAGTGCAGGTCTGTAACACAGTGTATTTTCAAGTGAAAAAGAACTGGCACTTGCTCAAGAATACAGAGCCCAAAATACGGAAGTTGTAACCTTGGAGGTGGTTTTTCTGGGCAGTTCAGATCACCCTGCAGTGTGAAACTACAGGACAGTGCTGTCTTACCTTATCTCTTAGGCAGGTACACCTGGTAAGTATAAAGAAAAGGCAGTCCCCCGTTATTTTAAGACCAGAACTTTGTCCTTTGTCCTGTCTCATCTTCACATGAAGTGTACAAAATTGGTTAAAACCTCCTTTAGGCTTTTCCTTTTACATTGTCCTAGGCAAAAATCCAGAATTATTTATCTGTGTGGAATAACCCAACCATTTTGTGACAGTTTAAAGGTTTATTTGATGACATAGAGAAAATAATATTAAAAAAAAAATAAAATGGATATTAAAGCTAAACTTCAACTTAACTTCAGCAAAATCTTTGACACCACCTGCCACAAGCTCATGGCAAAGCTGGCAGCTCATGGCTTGGACAGATTCACTCTGAAATGGGTCAAGAACTGGCTGGAGGACCGGGCCCAGAGAGTGGTAGTGAATGGTGCCACATCCAGTTGGCAGCCAGGCACTAGTGGTGTTCCCCAAGGATCAGTGCTGGGCCCAGTCCTGCTCAGTATCTTTACTGATGATCTGGACAAGGGGATTGAGTCCAGCATCAGTAAGTTTGCAGATGACACCAAGCTAGGAGCAGATGAGGATCTATTGGAAGGTAGGAGAGTGCTGCAGAAGGACCTTGACAGGCTGAATGGGTGGCAGTGGCCAATGAGATGAGATTTAAGATGGCTAAGTGCAGGGTTCCACACTTTGGCCACAACAACCCCAAGCAGTGCTACAAGCTGGGGACAGCCTGGCTGGAGAGCAGCCAGGCAGAAAGAGACTGAGGGCAGGTGTGTGGGGGTGCATGTGTGCAGAGAAACAGAGATAGTAGGCTGAACAGTGTGGCCAACAGGATAAGGGAGGTTATTGTTTCCCTGTAGTCAACACTGGTCAGGCCACACCTTGAGTACTGTGTCCAGTTCTGGACTCCTCAATTCAAGAGAGATGTTGAGGTATTGGAATGTGTCCAGAGAAGGGCAATGAAGCTGGTGAGGAGCCTGAAGAACAAGCCCTGTAGAGGAGAGGCTGAGAGTGCTGGGGTTGTTTAGCCTGGAGAAGAGGAGGCTCGGAGCAGACCTCATTGCTGCCTACAACTACCTGAAGGGAGGCTGTAGCCAGGTGGGGGTTGGTCTCTTCCACCAGGCAATCAGCAGCAGAACAAGGGGACACAGTCTCAAGTTGTGCCGGGGGAGGTCTAGGCTGGATGTTAGGAGGAAATTCTTCACAGAGAGGGATTTGCTATTGGAATGGGCTGCCCAGGGAGGTGGTGGAGTCTCCATCCCTGGAGGTGTTCAGGAAAAGACAGAATGAGGCACTTAATGCCATGGCCTAGTTGATTGGCTAGGACTGGGTGCTAGGTTGGATTGGATGATCTTGAATGTCTCTTCCAACCTGGTTGATTCTATGATTCCTAGCCATAGTGAAGCCAAATGTGAATGTCCTGAGGAAACACTTCGTATTATACTTCCAGTGACTCCATCAGTTCTGGTTTTACAGATATTTCTCCTTTTGGCTCTTTAGTACTCATGAGCTTTCACAGAACACTCCAATGTTTTATTTTCTATTTCCTACAGCATATTTACTCAATGGAACACAAGATGTAAATATGTCTATTTTCTTCACATTTCTTATATTTGTCTTTCTTTTCTTCAGAGACACCATAGTTACCATAATTCAATTACTAATTTCATTTTAGTAATTGAAAATCTCCTTTTAAAATATTGAGATAGCAGGGGGAGGAAACATGATTTTTTAAAACTTCGGATGGTGACAGCACATGAGATAAAACACCAATATGAGATTTGCAAGCTGAAGGGCTTAGGAGTTATGCAAATAGAAATCACCATATCTATGTACCTCTCTGTTACTGTTGTATCTCTAAATCACAGCAACCATAAACGCCCAAAGCCTTTAGTGTTTTTTTTTTTACGTCTGGGTTATGAATCTGGCCTACAAATGAATGGTAGGTAATTTCAGCTTCTATTACCTCAGCCAATAAAGTAGGCATCGTTACTAGAGTAGATTTCTAATTCATGCACATCTTTCCATAGGTCAGACTAAGAACAAGGAAAGTACAGAAGCATTATGAGATGAGTTTACAATTTCTGCAAGATAGAATCTAATTGAAAACCACTTTATGGTATTAATTGCAATGCCTTAAATGTTTCAGCAAATGTAATTCCTCATTAAAACACAACATGTCCAACCTCACACTGTTTTAGAGTAACAGCTGATTTTTGTACATTGCAGATTGTTCATGTACTGAGGTAAGCCACTTCTACATATTTCAAATATATTAACTTTAATTTGGCACTATATTACTTTTGTATTCCTTCTTCTATACCACAATATACTATGCATTGAACACTCTCTGGTTCTCAAAAACACTGTTCAGCAACGTGTCATGGAGTGGTGAATTAATGTGGCCAAGTCAGGAATTATAAAAAAAAGAATTATTTTGTTTTCCTGGGTCCCCTGCCCCCAAACTATATATAAAATTAGTTTAGTTCATTTACAGATTCAGTTTGTTCAGGAATTTCTTCAAAAAATAATATTGTAGATGAATTTAGATATTTAGGAAGTCAGGAAATGGCAAAGGCTAAGTTATAAACACAGCTTTACCCCACTATCAATCAGGCTGAGCAGAAGATTAAGGAAACAGCAGGTCTTACTCACAGAGGTGAGATAGGCATTGGCAATGATCCCTTACTGGATTCCTCTGCAGAAGCAGCCTTCTGATGCTTCAGGCAATATCCAATAGTGTCTGTCCACACAGCAGAATCCCAAGGTGAGTGGTGGAGATGCCAAACTCGGAAATGCCTCAAACACTTCTTCCACAAGTGGGGTGATTGTTTTATGCTGCCTTCACAGCAGCAAGGGAGAGCCAAAACTGCTAGCAACCCCCAGACTGGGACACAGCCAGCTGCTGATATGGTCTGAGAGTGGCCAGTCAAGGTACTGCTATCTCTCTCTCAAAGGACCCCAGGGCTTGTCAAGCCTTTAGGTTTGCACAGAAGGGTGCTAAAGTGGGGAGAACCATCCAAAAGCAGAGATAGGGTAAAACCGAAAGCCATGCAAAAAGGTAGGAGCTGTCCAAAAGCAGCGACAGTCCAGTCACAGTAGGAACTTGTCCTGTTGGGCACTTCATCAGGAGCTCTTTCAAGATGGGGACCTCTCAAAGTGGGAACCTTTTCCCATTCTCTCTTGTTCTATATATCTTTTTCTAGACAAAGTGTCCATTTACCACTTATATTGGGCGCAAAAGCCCAGCCAACCACCAGCCCGATACCAACATGGGCTTCCACATGGATCAGCCCACATGCGGAAAGGTGCATTTTGCTGTTCCACTTTCAAGCCCACAGGGCAGGGAGGGGAAAGCAGTTTCTGTGCATTCTTCTCCCATTCAAATCTGCAGGGGGAGAGGACAAAGGAATTTGGGGTACCCAAGACACAATGCTCCTTACTTTCCCCTAAAGCAAACTGTTTTTCTATAGGCTAATAGTACATACATTGCCGATGTCAATTTTGATGTAGCTCCCTCTCCTTTTAAAAAAATTACTTTTTATTTCTTCTCGAGAAATTCAGTGCAGATTTCTAGAAAATGTGAATCCTGACATACAGAAACAAAGCAAAGCTTCTTAGATAAACACTTTCTTCCACATTTCTTGCCAAAGAGTAGTTCTGAATGGGTGCTAAAAATACAATAAAAATGAAAATGCCTTTTCAGTTTATGAGAAAATTCAGTATTGTACATTAATTGAAGATCTTTTAGTAGATAAATCTTTAGAACCGTATCAAAGCCAATGAAGTGTCAAGACAGAGACTCTTCACCTTTCTGAATTCCTGGAGTTCAGCATTTTTCTGTTCTAAAATAGATTTAACATTTTTTAAACAAAAACAAGAGCATGTTTCCCCACAGTGAATCCCCTCATGCAAATAGGTGGGCTTTTTTTTAAGCTCACCAATCTATTTCATTTCCATAAAATGTCAACCTCTTGTTCACTTTATAGAACACATGGATAAATAAACTTATTTTCAAAATAATTTTCCTTAAGTTAGCATTCCATCCCATATGACATTGTTGCTCTCTACAATTACCTGAAAGGAGGTTGTAGCCAGGTGGGGGTTGATCTCTTCTCCCAGGCAACCAGTGACAGAACAAGAGGACACAGCCTCAAGCTGTGCTAGAGAAGATTTAGGCAGGATGTGAGGAAGTTCTTCACGGAAAGAGTGATTGGCATTGGAATGGGCTCCTCGAGGAGGTGGGAGAGTCACCATCCCTGGAGGTGTTTAAAAAGAGGCTGGATGAGGCACTTAGTGCCATGGTTTAGTTAATTAGAAGGGCCAGGTAATAGGTTGGACTCGATCTTGAAGGTTGTGCTAGTTTGAAGCTAGTTAGAATGTTTCGGTGAGAAGAACTAGATTACAGGCTGAGAAGGGAAAACAATGGTGATGTCTACTTCACTCATTGGCTTGCTGAGATGTATAAGAATATAAGTCAAAACATAGATAAAGCCACTTCTGCCGCTGGCAAGCTCTGGGCTGCATCTCTCTCTCCTAATCACACCCTCCATTTCCTTGGCTAATCCACTTTGCTTTCTAAACCCCCTGGCCGAGCATCCATTTCTTCCCGGGGACTGGGGTAAGGTTGAGAGGGGTAGGGGGAAGGTGAGGGGTGGTTGAGAGCCCCTCCTGGGAACTCAGGTTTCTGGAGGGGAGTTGTGTCTCTGTATTACCTTTTACTTTGTATATTTCTGTATATAACTGTATATACTGTAAATATCTGCTTGTATATTGTGCTAGCTGTAAATATAAGCTCCATTCATATTTTGAGAGCCGGCTGAGTCTAGTCTGGGTGATTTCTGAAGTGGGGGGGAGGGCAGGGAACAGCCAAACCACAACAAAGGTCTTTTCCAACCCAATTAATTCTGTGATTCTGTGACAAGTGTCAGAATTTCTTTTGTTTTTCATAAATTACATTAGTTCAGTTCACTTCAATGAAATATGTAGTTATTAGTCTATTTGCTGCTCCAAAGAGGTGAATCACCACAGGCTGACTGTTTCCAGACAGAAATTACTAATTCAATCTATTCAACCTTCTCCCTGTTCACAGACTATTTGGAATAAAAAGAGAGTAACCCACATTAAATAGGGCTGACAGTTACCAGGTATCATAACCTTCAGTCTACGGAGAACATGCAAGAGCCTTAATAAAGTTAAGACAATATCTTTTTACAATTACATTTCTGTGAACAAGTACTCCCAGGTTTTTCTGCAGCCTATGAAGGTAACTAGTAAAAAAAAAAAAAAAGCTTCCCTCTGGTGACTTTCCCTGAACATTTTCTGGTTTTCTGACAAAGACACTTGCTCACTAACACAATTACAGAGATACTCAAACTCATTTCAGGTGCACACATAAAAACACAATACGACTTCAGATTATTGCTGCTACACTTTGAACCTTCCCATGAAAGTGACGGTCAATGCCTTCCCACAGGAGTAATCACTTGTGGCCAAATTTGCAGACAAAGCTAATGAGAAATAAAAAGACTTCTTAAGACTATGATAACCAAAAACTTACAGAGAGGAATAGGAAGAAACATTTACTGGCTAATGAGTAGATGGGGGGAAGAAGCAAATGTGGAGTTAAGCGAACCATTTACTTCTCTTATTATTACTGTGTTCAATAGAAAAAAGCTACAAATGAGGTTGAAAAGGTTGTAGCCAGGAGCTGTGTATTCACACTGTCACTGCAGCAAGCCCTCACAGAGCTTATCAAAGTGTGATCCAGAGAGTTCCCACTGATTATTCACAGAGCACTTTCTTTTGCTCCTTATTACATTGCATTACAGGGAGCTAAACTACATTTGACATTTTCCTATGAGTACATCTTCCGCATAAACTGCATTAAGGCTGTTACAGAGACTGTACGATAATGAACAGAGTGAAGTCCATGAAATAATCTCTCTGTTACAACACAGCCCTTAGTGCAGAAAGAAATTAAGAACTTAATTTGTATAGGAAACAGCAATACTCTGAAATTGAAGGTTAAAGCACTGAACTGTGACTCAGAAGACATGAATTTAACTTCTGGGTCTTCCACTTAGGTAATCTTGCCGGAATTTTTTCAGAGGATAATACCACCTCATAGGACTGTTGGGGAGATAAGTGTGTGCATGAGGTCTCAGGACAACCAGTGCCCTGCAAGCACAGACACAGATATGTATGCCTGTTCTGTTTTTACTGCATGCTAGATCTAAATTAAATCTGCACTGCCCACTGCAGCCTGGCACTCCTCCGTCTCTGACTCAGCTTTTGAGGTTTTCTTGCTGGAGCTTGCAGCATAGGTAGCAAGCATTCACATTTTGGAGAGCAGCTCAAGCCCAAGCTGCTTTACACATCCAGCAGTGCCCAAGATGCCACCAGAATCTGTGGGGAAAGGACTTTATAGGATCATAGAATTGTTGGGGTAGGAAAGGGCCCCAAGAATCATCTACTTCCAACTCCCCTGCCACAGGCAGAGACACCTCACACGAAATCAGGTTGCTCAGAGCCCTATCTAGCCTGGCCTTAAAAAACTGCCAGGGATGGGGCTTCTACTACTTCCCCGGGAAAACCTGTTCCAGTGTCTGACCATCCTCATGGTGAAGAATTTCTTTCTAACATCCAATCTGATTCTACTCCTACTTTTGCTCCTTTTCCCCTAGTCCTATTACTACCTTGGTGCTTCCCATCAGTCACACACGCTTTGAGGAGAACAGAGGCACAGCTGGGGCAAAAGGTTTGACAAAGAATATTCTTGCCCACTGTCTTGGTTCTAGTTTAAATTTCCCAGAGACTCAAAATATATATAACAAACAGAACCAATACAATTATAGGATGCCCCCCCCACCTTTTGGAAAGAAATTAATTAGATGTAGAGAGGAAAAGGTAAAACACATCCAAGTTGTCTTACTTGAATTTGGAAATTAAAAGAAAAAACTTTAATAATAAATAAAAGGTATTTGAGGTAGGGCAGTTACAAAGCAGTATAGGGAAGGAAAAAGCACATACAAAATATATATATATACACAACCAGATTGATGGCAGTGGGTTTGTCCACCTTGTGAAAGGATGGCCACATGGTAAAAAAAAGAGCAGCAACAACAAGGTGGTAGCAAATAGGNTTACCTTGGTGCTTCCCATCAGTCACACACGCTTTGAGGAGAACAGAGGCACAGCTGGGGCAAAAGGTTTGACAAAGAATATTCTTGCCCACTGTCTTGGTTCTAGTTTAAATTTCCCAGAGACTCAAAATATATATAACAAACAGAACCAATACAATTATAGGATGCCCCCCCCACCTTTTGGAAAGAAATTAATTAGATGTAGAGAGGAAAAGGTAAAACACATCCAAGTTGTCTTACTTGAATTTGGAAATTAAAAGAAAAAACTTTAATAATAAATAAAAGGTATTTGAGGTAGGGCAGTTACAAAGCAGTATAGGGAAGGAAAAAGCACATACAAAATATATATATATACACAACCAGATTGATGGCAATGGGTTTGTCCACCTTGTGAAAGGATGGCCACATGGTAAAAAAAAGAGCAGCAACAACAAGGTGGTAGCAAATAGGGCAACAGAAAGCTCCTGTTTTTATAGGGGACCAGACAGGAAGTGGGAGTGGGTTAACCACTACACCTGGGGCCAGGTCCAGACCCACCCCCAGGGAGGAGTCAGGAGGACCTGGGGGGAGATTCAAGACCACCCCCTCAGGAGGGTTAACCCTTTACACCAACCCACTATAGGTGTTGTTAGGCTGTAGCCACCACACCATGAGGCTTTAGAGTTCTTTGGCACAAGGATAAGAACTTCATTTACTTGCAGTGTAAACACTCCTTTATACCTCTCGTCAAGGCCATCAGAATGACTTTTCAGTCATTAATGCAAGCATTTAGGAGAGGAAATTCAAGTAATTTCCTACACTGTAAAGATCAATATAGCCAATTTATTATCAGCATTAAACACTAAAATGCTTGACAAGATACATCAGATAAAGAAAGCTGTATTAAACACCACAAAACAGGAACTTCCTGCAAGTGTGCAGACTGATCTGTCCAGTGACCCAGACAATTACTCCTGCTTTTCCCTTGCGTCTGGAAGACCCCCTGAGTCACTCCTGTTAATTCTATATTTAACCACCTTCAAATGTATTTAAAGGTTGTTAAAATGGGGAGAAGGGAAATAAAATAGGAGACATAAGAATTTATCTGCAAGGAAGTAAGAATCAACCCAAGCTTTCACTCATATTTCACAGGATCATAGGATGTTAGGGGTTAAAAGGGACCTCTGACGATCTTTGAGTCCAATGTCCCTGCCAGGACAGACAGTAATCTAGTTACATAGGAAAGCATCCAGATGGTTCTTGAAAGTATCCACAGAAGGAGATTCTGCAGCCTCTGTGGGGAGCCTATTCCAGTCCTCTGTGACCCTTACAGTAAAGTTTTTCTACCTTTGAAAAAGGGGCAAAATTTGGGTATTTTAAAAAAGAGAGGATATAAACATTTGAATATTTCACCAGGCAGAAATCTAGCATTGCAACCTTGTCAATGCTTATTCAGTAGACACTAATAGCAGATATATTTGTATAGAATCATAGGATCATTTGGATTGGAAAAGAACTCTAAGACAAGACAAGTCCAACTACCTGTACATGTTATGTATGTTTACATAGATGGTTTTGTGCATTTCTACATATAAACTAAATCACAAGATGATTGAGGTTGGAAAAGGTCTCTGGAGGTCATCTGGCCCAAGTCACCTGCTCAAAGGGCTACATAGAGCCAGGTGTCCAAGGACATGTGTGTCATAGCACAAAAGACTGAGATTATCTTACTTTACTTTTTTTCTAGGCAAAAGAGCAGTAAAATAAGGCTCTCACTGAATTGGAGATGAAAATACAGAGAGTTTGTGTTTTAAAATGTGCAGGAAAAGAGATGGCAACACATGAATCCTTAACACCTAATACAGATGCAGGATACATGAGAATTCCCCCCAAACCTTCCCCTACCCGAGCAAACCAAAACCACCACAAACCTCAGTGCTGATTTTCTCCTATCCCCTGATGTCTCCCAGTTGGCCCCTGTGATGGTTTGGGTGTTCCCTGCCCCCCCCCCCCCCCCTTAAAAACACCCCCACTAGACTCAGCCCGCTCCGGACATTTG
>WAAF01010425.1:657086-686760 GCA_013400475.1 Tricholaema leucomelas | reverse complement strand
AAGTGCAGAGCAAAGTGACTTTATCTTTGTTTTGCCTTTCTTCTTTGCTCATCTCAGCAAGACTGAGAGCGAAGTAGACCTCACCATTGTTTTCGTTTCTCAGCCTATTATCTAATTCTTCTCACCAAAACATTCTAGCTAGCTTCAAACTAGCACAGCCCCAAACAGGCCGAAATCCACTGCGGTGGCCTGCAGCCTTGAAGACCATGGCCTACCACTGGATCCTCCTACATAATTACCTAGTTACCAGATAAAGATTCCTCTGGAGATCTAGAGAAGCAAGGAAAAAAAAGAGAGCAAATTGACCTTGCTGCCCACTTTTAAAGTGCTTGCAGGATTATGGAATTGAATAACATAAATACAATATCCAGGAGCACCCAGTTCATCCCCTGGGATGCATCTTGGTCTCTGTAGTGTTTTCAAGAAACCTGGGATAACCTGGAACCCCTCAAACCACCACAACCTGTCACAGAGGCATCTACAAAACAGACAGCAACAGCCACCAAAACCTGTGGATTTACAGTAACCAAAATAGTCAATGCTGCTTACGACACAACGAGGTTCCACAATCAGATGTTGATCAGGAGTAAGCTACTAGGCAACCAAACAGTGTGTAACAGTAAGATTCAAGGAACATTGTTTCTAGGAAGATGAACCAAAATATGTGCTCACTCACTCATACAGGGCAAACCTCTCACTCAAGAGTACTCAAAATATGCACTCACCAAAAAGGCATTGAGGATTCAGCTGGCCCATGGAAGAGTCCTTAGATGGCGCCCTGGTCTGAGGGAAGAGGATCTGACTGCCAGGCCGCTTGCTGCAGGGACACCAACTCAAAGTGTCTCTGTAGCAGGATTCCATTTGTGATGAAGCTGGGGGTGCACTGTGGCACTTCCTCATTAGTTGGAGTGCCAAGAACAGAGAACCACACCAAAAGAGGGTGAGGGCCTGGGCCCGGGGCTGCCGATTCATGTGTGAGAGGCACCAAGCTGATCTTCATCAGCCTCTAAGAAGCCTCAGCCCTTTGTCAGGTGTCTGTCAGGCTGCTGTGTTTCTGTCAGGGTGGCTGTAACTGCTACACCACGATCAGACAGCTTTTGAATATTTACAAGTACAAAGACTTTAGGACCTCTCTGGGCACCCTGTGGCGGTGCTCAGTCACCCTCACAGCGAAAAAGCATTTCCTACCAATCAGAGACTCTTCTCCTGCACCTCAGCTTGTGCCCATTGTCTCGGAGAAGACCCTGACTTCATCTCCTTGTACCTTCCCTTCAGGTATTCGCACACATTAATTGATGAGATCCACCTCTGTGCCTTCTTTTCTTTGTGCTGAGTAGCCCCAGCTCTCTCATCTGTGCCTCACAGGAGAGATGCTCCACTCCGCTCATCATCTTCATAGCCTTTACTTGACATTCTCCAGTATGTCCACGTATTTCTTGCACTAGGGAGCCCAGAACTGAACACAGCACTCCAGGGGTGGCCTCACCAGTGCAAACAGAGAGGAAGGACCACCTCCCTCCACCTGCTGGAAGCACTTCTCCCAATGCAGCCCCGAACACCATTTACCTCTTCACCAGAGGCCCCAAACTGCTTTCCTGACAAGCTGCTTTCCACGTGGTCATTCCTGCCCAGGTCCAGGACTTTGCAATCATCCTTTTCAAATTTCATGAAGTTTCTCCAGCCTGTTGAAATCCCTTTGGACAGCAACATGATCTTCTGGTGTGTCACCCATTTGTCCCAATAATGCAAACTTGCTGAGAGTACACTCTGTCCCACTGTCCAGATGATTAATGAAGGGCTTCAGCAGGATCAGACGTAGTAATGACCCCTGGGGTGCACTGCTAGTTAGTGGGCTCCAGGTGAACCTTGTGCCACTGATCACCACCCTCTGCATCTGGCCATTCAGCTGGTTTTCAACTCATTTCACTCTGTAAACAAAAGGCAAACCCAGATAGTAGGAGACTGAGTATTTTTATACACAGGTGAGACCAATTTTCTCCATCTTTGAGTGCAGTATTATAGATAAAGTTGAAGAAATAATTAGAGCTTTGCATTTTAAAGAACGATAATGGAAAATGAACATCTGTAGTTCTAATAAAACAGTGGTTTCTTATATAATAAGTCTTTGAGAGGTTCATTATTAAAAATTATTTGTTTACAGAGTTACAAGGGCATAAATTGGTTTTAATGAAATGTCTGAGATCTGAAAACAAGAATCTTCTTTCCTAAAGATATTTTTAGAAAGGTGCTCTTTTGCCTCAGCCAAATTACATAAATGTTTTCAAAGTGCTAACATGAAAGATCACAGGCTGGGGTTCTTTGTCCCAAGATGATACACAGGCCTCAAGGTTCCAAAATGGTTTGATAAGGAAAGCAAATTCCATTCTGGAGCCGAAATTTAGCTATCAGAGGTACGCCTTTGAAATCCATACTTTAAAGATTCCCGGATTTCTTTTTATGAGCCGTGGACTTGAGTCTGAAGCATGCAATGGAAATGAGAGTAACTTACAAAATTAAGTGAAGAAGCAAAAAAAACCATGTGCCCTCTGAGTCACAGAGGTTGGAAGGCAGGGAGTGGCATACTGCCCCAGCAGTCCACGCAAAACGTTCTCCAAAAAGCTTTACATCTGCTGTGCTGAAGCTAAATTCATCAAAACAGCTACAGCACGAGAGGTTAGGGTATGCAGTAGCTACCTTGTGTGTCATGTTCCTTTAAAACCAAAGGAACAAGCTCTTTACTGTGAGAGTAGTGGGACACTGAAACAGGCTACCCAGGGAGGTAAGTGAAGCCCCATCTCTGGAGATATTCAAGGCGAGGTTCTACAAGGATCTGGGCAATCTGATCTAGTTGAGGATGCCCCTGCTTACCACAAAGGGGTTGGACCAGATAACCTTCGGAGGTCACTTCCAACCCAAACTATTCTATGATTCTATGAAAATTAAGAGGCAGCTAAAGTTATTAATGTAAATCTCCAATCACTTCCAACCCAAACTATTCTATGATTCTATGAAAATTAAGAGGCAGCTAATGTTATTAATGTAAATCTCCAATGCACTGCAGTTACTCATGCAAGAAATCAGCACATGATACCACAAGTAAAAAGTTCTATTGTTAATAGGAAAATGTAATTCAATAAAAAAATACCTTTCCTAATGCTCTAGGAAGGCAAGAACAGAGCTTAAACAACTAGTGAGGATTTTTATACCTCCCTATATTTAATTTCTTTAACAGGAAATTTCATCACATGGATTTCAGATGTTGAATTCTCTGTTTTTCTAGCTGGTGTTGTAAGAGGTCACAATATGATTCATATGACTGATCACCTCTTGCTAGATGGACCTTATTTTGCTTGGCGTTGTTCAGACATGGAACACAGTGATATTGCTTCACCATCTCTAAGACAATTGAGAGATGGAAACAAATGGGCAGAACACAGGAAAAAGGGAGAAAACATTCATCAGTATGACAGGCAGCAGCCTCAGCAAACCATCAGGATAACTTCACAGGCATCATAATAAAGAAGAGTATCAAAGAATGACAAGACCATGAGAAAGTTGCCTTGGGATGTAAACACAGAGCTTTTTCCAAATGGGAGGGGCAACAGAAAAAAAAACCATTAAGATGTTTGTTAAAAAATAACCTGCACTACTTCTGTTACTTTGTTTATACACAACACAGTCTTTTCCCATTAGCAACTCTGTGAAAACACGTTTGGGAACAAAGCAGAGAACTGCGAGATGTGTCTAAAAGAGACCAAAAAAAGAGCTCAGCCCTAAAAGCAAAGTCTGACTCACACAACAAAATCTGTTGTTCCTCACACTACTGCCTAATTCTCCCTGCCTCACCACTATGTAAAAGGAAATGTAGAAATTGTAAAGATACAATACAGCTCAGAATCACTGGATTTTACAGCAAACCTGTAACTAGAATCTATTTTGAAAGAATTATAGAATAGAATCATAGAATCAGACAGGTTGGAAGAGACCTCCAGGATCATCCAGTCCAACCTATCACCCAGCCCTATCCAGTCAACTAGACCATAGCACTAAGTGCCTCATCCAGTCTTTTCCTGAACACCTCCAGGGACGGTGACTCCACCACCTCCCTGGGCAGCCCATTCCAATGCCAATCACTCTCTCTGTGAAGAACTTCCTCCTAACATCCAGCCTATACTTCCCCCGGCACAACTTGAGACTGTGTCCCCTTGTTCTGCTGCTGGTTGCCTGGCAGAAGAGACCAACCCCCACCTGGCTACAACCTCCCCTCAGGTAGTTGTAGGCAGCAATGAGGTCCCCCCTGAGCCTCAGCCTCAACCCCAGCTCCCTCAGCCTCTCCTCATAGGGTTTGACTCTCATGTCACTCATTAAGAACTGTCTTTCCTGCAAAGACTGTTTCTCTGTGTGCATGTAGTTCTACATTTGTGTGCACAACCATGATTATATGTTAAGAAGGAGAAAAAAAACAGCAGATGAGGAGTACTGGGATTTGTAATAATTTCTGTGTGGGCTTATCTCCATAACTTTGCACAAGGCACTACAAGGCTGGAACTTCAATTTCAATTGTGAATAGGTCTTGTATATTCACTTACATGATTTTATGCTGCAAATCAATTTGCATGGCTCCCAGGGAGATAAGTTTTTTTAGAAATCTTCTCTGGAATCCAGCAATATTTTTTTTTTTTAAAATGGAAGAAACTAGTGAAATAAGACATAACGATGAAAATACTCCCTACAGAAAAGCTATCTTACAGTGAGGCCATCAGGAAACCCTAGATAATAACTAAACAGTTTTTCTTTCTGGGTTTGTTTGTTTGATTTTTAATCTCTAACTTCATAAGATTGCTGTGCCTAAGCAGAGCATTTGCAATTCTCTCTTTCTTTTACAAAATATCAAACAAGGATAAAAGTTTGGGGAACATCAGGCTACATGTAAACAAGAGTAATAGACATGAGGCATTTTCCATTTTTGTGCAAATACACTTAAAAAGTAAAGTATCCATTTAAAATATTAAGCCATATACTTACAAATTCTACCCACATGTAAGCGTCATTTTTTTTTTACAGCAATTAGTACGTGATAAACATCAAATCAGCTTTGAATGGATGATTGTAATCTCTGTTAGGTGGGAGGGAAGGAGGAGAAGATGATGATGTCGTCTTAAAACACAAAAATGCAAGGTGATGGAGCCTTCACTTCCGATTCTGCTTGTGATAATGGGTCTCTAAAAAAGTTGACACTTAAATTGCAAATAGCTAGTATTTTGAGAACGCTCTCTGATCAGAGATTTAAGCATGATAAATAGAACTGTTTTCTATTTACAAAGTACATTAAATCGTATGCTAAATATAGTATTCTGCTAATCTGAAGCTGTCGTGCCATTACTGCTAATTTTTCAGCTGCACCTTAGGTAATCATCTCTCCAAAGTAGTATGTGGCTTTTACCTATTTTTCAACACCATAAAACCACCTGAGGGGTGGTTGTGGCCAGGGGGAGGTTGCTCTCTTCTCTCAGGTGGCCAGCGCCAGAACGAGAGGGCACAGCCTCAGGCTGCGCCAGGGGAAGTTTAGGCTCGAGGTGAGGAGGAAGTTTTTCACTGAGAGAGTCATTGGACACTGGAATGGGCTGCCCAGGGAGGTGGTGGAGTCGCCGTCCCTGGAGCTGTTCAAGGCAGGATTGGATGTGGCACTTGGTGCCATGGTCTAGCCTTGAGCTCTGTGGTGAAGGGTTGGACTTGATGATCTGTGAGATCTCTTCCAACCCTGATGATACTGTGATACTTTGATACTATGAAAAGCCAATAAAGACACACTAAGAACATTTGCACAGGCTAAGTGCAGGGTTCTACACTTTGGCCACAACAACCTCAAGCAGCACTAAGGCTGGGGACAGAGTGTCTGGTGAGCAGCCAGGCAGAAAGGGACCTGGAGGTACTGGTAGATAGTAGGCTGAACAGGAGCCAGCAGTGTGCCCTCTAGAAAAATTAATTCTAATAAGATTAAAAAAGATAACAAATGAATCACAGAATCAAAGAATGTTAGGGGTTGAAAGCGACCTCCAGAGATAAGTCCAATCCCTCTGACACAGGAGGACCACCTAAGGCAGGTCACACAAGAGCACATCCAGACGCATTTTGTAAGGCTCTAGAGGAGATTCCACAACCTCTCTGGGCAGCCTATTCCAGGACTCCATCACCCTCACCGTAAAGAAGTTTCTCCTCATGTTGAGGTGGAATCTCCTGTGTTCTAGCTTTTAGCCATTTTAACTTGTGCTACCGCTGATGTGGTGGTTAGGCCCTGTCTGGGGACCAGGTGCCCACAAAGACGTTCTATCACTCCTCTTCTTAGATGGACAGGGGACAGAGAAAATATGACAAAAGCATAGGAGTCAAGATAGAAGCAATTTAATAAAATGCAAAGCCAAAGCAAAGGCTGCATGTGGAGGCAAAGCAAACAAAGAGACTATTCTCTATTTCTCATCAAGCAGATGGCATCATATGATATGGAATACCCCTTTGATCAATTTGGGTCAGATCTTATACAAGATCTTGTACACTTCTTAATGTACTGTTGAAGCAGGGAAGTGTTGGAAAGCCTTGGTGCTCAGACCAGCAGCAGCCAAAGCCCTGGTGTGTTAGCAATACCCAGCTACAGTGCTGCAAAGCACAGCACTGGGAAGATGCTCAAGGGAGAATTAGCTTCAGCTCAGAAAAACCTCATGTTGAGGTGGAACTTCCTGTATTCTAGCTTGTACCTGTTGTTCCATGGTCCACAATCAAAAAGAGCATAGCACCTTCATCTTGACCCTCAAACCTCAGATATCTATAGATGTTGATAAGATCACCTCTCAGCCTTCTCTTCTCAAGAAAGAATAGCTCTAGGTCTTTCAGTCCTTCTTTATAGGAGACATGTTCAAGTCTACCAGTCATCCTTGTAGCTCACAGTTGAACTCTCTCCAGCAAATCTCTGTATCTCTTGAACTGAGAAACCCAAAACTGGACACAGTATGCCAGGTGTAGTATCACCAGGACAGAGTAGAGGGGAAGGAGAACCTGCCTAGGCCTGCTGGACGCACTTTTCTCGATGCACCCAAAGATGTCACTGGCCCTCTTGGCCACAAGGGCACATTGCTGTCCCGGGAAGAGAAGGAATACAAGCAATAGTTTTAGGTTTTATTGTTCAAGCAGAAGATAACTGAGAAACTCAGGTAAAGGTGTTCTTTTTGACTGGCCTGTGAGCTGTTACTATTTTCAAATACATAGAAGATATTTCAACACACATTTTATACTGCAGGTAAAGGCAAACTTAATAAGGGGAACATCAAGACGAAAATGGTTGCTTCAGGTTTGCCCCTCTGCAGCCTGTCATTCAACTAAATCTTGTGGTGGAGATGTAGCTTGTCATTTTGATCATTATTCCATCTGAGCCACTGAAAAACTTCAAAGTGTGGAAGTGTCTTATTGCAGACTGGGAGGGTTTTTATGTTGGGGATTATTTTTTGTTTGGAGTTCTGGTGGGTTTTGGGGGGTTATAGAGTTTTTCTGTTGTTATTGCCTTTTGGTTTGGTTGAATGGTTGGTTTGGGGTTTTTTCCTTTGTGTTTTATTTCTTTGTTTTGAGGAGGGTGTTGCAGAGGCTTTTTGTTGGGACTTTTTGGTTGGTCTGATTTAGATGGGGGGCTTGGGGATGTTTATTTTTGTTGGAAGTTTTTGTGTTGTATTTTTATTTTTTAAACACACCATTCTTGCACCTCATCACAGAACTACAGTAAACAGAATCACAGAACCAATCAGGTTGAAAAAGACCTTCAAGATCATCCAGACCAAGCCACCACCTAACACCTTCCAATTAACTAAACCACAGCACTAAGTGCCTCATCCAGTCTCTTTTTAAACACCTCCAGGGATGGTGAATCCACCACCTCCCCAGGTAGCCCATTCCAATGCCCATCACTCTTTCTGTGAAGAATTTCTTCCTAACATCCAGCCTAAACCTGCCCCGGTGCAGCTTGAGGCTGTGTCTTCTTGTTCTGTCACTGCTTGCCTGGGAGAAGAGATCAGCCCTCTCCTGGCTACAACCTCCCTTCAGGTAGTTGCAGAGAGCAATATGATCTCACCCCCTGAGCCTCATCTTCTCCAGGCTGAACAACCCCAGCTCCCTCAGCCTCTCCTCGCAGGGCTGTGCTCCAGCCCCCTCACCAGTCTTGGTGCCCTTCTCAAGCACCTTTCTTAAACTGAGGGGCCCAGAACTGGACCCTCAAAGTGTGGCTAACCAGTGCGGAGTACAGGGGCAGAATAACTTCTCTGTGTGGCTAACCAGTGCGGAGTACAGGGGCAGAATAACTTCTCTGGTCCTGCTGGCCATACTATTCCTGATATAGGCCAGGATATCATTGGCCTTCTTGGCAATCTGGGCATACATGTTCTTCAGGTGTGCCAAATAACTCACATTTACTCCACCCTCCTCAGAGCAGCTGCACAGAGGCATTCTTTACAGTGAGGGTGGTAAGGCACTGGAATGGGTTGCCCAGGGAGGTTGTGGATGCTTCCTCCCTGGAGGTGTTTAAGGTCAGGCTGGATGAGGCCTTGGGTGAGCTGCTCTAGTGGGAGGTGTCCCTGCCTGTGGCAGGGGGTTGGAGCTGGATGATCCTTGAGGTCCCTTCCAACCTAAACCATTCTATGATTCTATGATTCTATGACCTGCAATCTTCCTTTTCTGATAGAACAAATATGCCTACACAGTAGAGAAGAAAATTATTCAAAATATTACCTTAGGAGTATAACTGAAAGAAAACCAGAATTTACCGTCTCAGGGACTAAACAGAAGCCTACCCAGGTAAACCAAAACTCAGGGCAGGTATTTATTACAAAATATGGGCAGCCAGCTAAAGAAAGCATCTGTGCCCTTTGCATTGCAATTGTTAAATGTGTGAATATTGTTCCCATTTTCAAATACAAGGTTTACCATCCACCCACATCAGCATACTCTAATTTGTACCACTGCTTTCCTCAGCTCTGATTTTGCCCACTGCTTTTATGGTCCACTACTCTATTTCTTCACAACATTGATTTTTTATTTTTTTTTTTTAACAAGGCAATTGATTGTTAAGATTTTAATCTGCATCAGAATTGCATTGTCCTGTGTCTCAGTTCTAATTTAAATTTCTAGAGACTCAAATATATTTGATAGAACCAATAACATTTTTTTTACAGTGCCCTTCCCTCTTCCCCCTTCTCTCCCAAAAGAAAGGAATTAGATGCAGAGAGAAGAAAAGGTAAGCACACCCAAATAAATAATCTCACTCTGACTTGGAAGTTAAAAAGAAGAAAAGTTTAACAATTAATTAAAAAGATATCTGAGGTGGGGAAGTTACAAAGGTATAGGGAAGAGAAAACAAATACAGAATGTGTAGATACAACCAGATTTTGGTGGTAATGGGTTTGTCTGCCTCGTGGGTGATGGCCACGTGGTAAAACAAAGAGAACCAGGAACAGGACGGTGATGCTGGGAAGCAGGGAGTGCAGAGAGAGAGAGAACAGGCAGTCCCCCTGCTTTTATAGATCTTTAGACAGGCAGGGGGAGTGGGCTAACCATCACCTGGTAGTGTTCAGACCAACCCCTGGGGAGGGGTCAAGACCACCTAGGGTCAGGTTCAAGGTCACTGCCCCTAGAGGGTTAACCCTGTACACCCTGAATCCAAGGTTTTGGGGTTTTGAAACTTTGGATTGTGTTGCCTGGATGCAATAAAGAAATTAAGCTGCTAAAATCAAGTGTAAGAATACAGTTTTCTTTTGGGGCAATATCTTCAGAAGTCATCTACTACCAGTCTGGGTGCAGCTAGAAGAGAATTAAGAGGCATAAAAACCTTATTTGAATAGCAAAAGTATTCATAGAACCAAAGATTGGTAGGGTTTGGAAAGGACCTCTGATGATCATCTAGTCAAACTGCCCTGCCAGAGCAGGATCACCCAGATACTTCTTCAAAAGATATTTCTTGCAAGGATAATTCTGATAAAAAGCCAAAGTACATTTATATACACATATAGTCGATCCAGAAGCCTCATCTTCCATCAATGATGTGGCCTAAAATGATAAGAGATTTATTACTAACTCTAATTAAGCAAGGTAAATGGCTGTATTAAAAAATAGATTGTCACTAAAGAATGTAAGGAGGGTAACTGCAGACAATATATTTTAAGGATTGCACAAGTCATTGCAAAACTACTTACAAAGACTACGCAGTTTTCTGAAGACTTAGCCAATCGTTCCTGCTTGTAACATTTTCAGACATCCTGCTGTGAGAAGCTTTAAAGGAGAGGCTTGAATTACCAATTCCTTTAACATGTCCATCAACCACTAAGATTAAGAATGAAATAAAATCGATGTGTTTTAATCTGAAAATGTACATGCACAGCAGGGATATTTGCTACTTCCCCCCCCACCCCCAGCCCAGAGTTTGTTTCATTTAACTTGAGGGCAGCCATCCTGTTAATTTGCAGCAATGAGCGTACAGCAAATTTCAGAACTACAGACTATCAAAAGAATATCATTTCGGCTCCCATTTCAGAAGCTCTCTACGCTGCATGTTCTAGATGGATGCTATTAGCCTGAGTCCAACTTTTTAAATTATTATGAAAGTAATTAAGCTAATGACTTAATGATCAGTGCAAGCACATCTATTACAGACTGAAGACCTGGAAGATATTTTTAACTGGCTTAAATCACATACATTACCTAACAAAACCAATACAAAAATCTAGGGTTTGGTTTTATTTTCATGGGCGTTTTGTTTATTTGTTTGTTTGGGGATTTTCTGTGCTTGATTGTATATTAAAAAAAAAGGTAAAACTGTGTCCAGTAGAAGCTGTAGAGGTTTGCTGCTCAGTTTTCATTCCACTTAAAACATATTCATGTTTCCTCTTTAAAGCTAAGACGCAGACTTTGTTTGAAGAAAAACACCTCAATATTTGTATCCTGTGAAATTATTTTCTATGCTTTTGAAGATAAGGTTTTGCATAGCTTCATAATGATGATGAGAAATCACATTGCCAGAACACTGGACTCAATTTCCATGGAATAGCAGGGACTTGAAACAATGACTGAGATAGGGCATCACTCTTATCTTCCTTTTCTGACTGGAGAGAAAGAGACAATCTGAGAATCATGGAGAACAGATTATCAAAATTATCATTTAATGTCTTAACTCACATTTTAGCAAGATACCTACATCTTACACCAAGTTACTAACTAAACATCTACACCTTGAACTAGACATTTCACAGAGATTAGGTGTCTAAATACAGTTTTCTTTATTTCCACTTCTTATTTGCACTTAGGTCTGTACTAAGAAGCAATGAGAGTCTAGAAAGAAAAAACTCAAATGAACACAGACATTCTGAAAATTCTATTTGAAACTTGTAAATAAATTGTTAACCAAAATCAAAGTTTTGATCTCACAGATGAGAAAAGTTTTGGACAGAAGAGTTAACCATGTGGGGAAGAAAGTAAAAAAAGAAATGAATCAAAAATATTGAGAATAAGGAAATATGTGACATACAAATAAGTAAAGATTACAGATTATTTTAATCTTGCATTCTCCCAGGAAGGAATCATAGATTCATAGAATGTCAGGGGCTGGAAGGAACCTCGAAAGATCATCTGGTCCAGCCCCCTTCCAGAGCAAGGTCACCTAGAGCAGATCACACTGGAACGCATCCAGACATTCTTGAACATCTCCAGAGAGGGAGATGCCACAACTACCCCAGGCAGCTGGTTCCAGTGCTCTGTCACTCTCACAGTGAAATAGTTCTTGCTCAGGTTCACATGGAACCTGCTATGCCTCAACTTCCACCCTTTGCCCCTTGTCCTGTCACTGGGCATCACCAAGAAGAGGCTGGCTCCAACCTCCTGGCATTCACTCCTTACATATTTATAAGCATTAATAAGGTCTGCTCTTAGTCTCTTCCTCTCCAAGCCAAAAAGCCCCAGCTCTCTCAGTCTCTCCTCATGAGGAAGATGTTCCATTTCCTTAATCACTTTTGTGGCTCTGCACTGGACTATTTCAAGCAGCTTCCTGTCCTTCTTGATCTGGGGGACCCAGAACTGGACACAGTACTCCAGATGAGGCCTCACCAGACTACAGGGGAAGAAGAACCTCCCTCAACCTACTAAACACAGCCCTTCTAATACACCCCAGATTGGCATTGGCCTTCCTGGCCAGAAGAGCACACTGCTGGCTCATGCCATCCTTCCATCCACCAGGACTCCCAAGTCCCTCTCCCCTTCACTGCTCTGCAGCAGGTCAGTCCCCAATGTGTACAGATACATGGGATTGTTCTTTCCCAGTGCACCACTCTACGCGTGCCCCTGTTGAACTTCATTGAATTTCTCCCTGCCCAACTCTCCAGCCTAAGTCTCTCTGGATGGCAGCACAACTCTCCGATGTGTCAGCCACTCCACTCAGCTTGGTGTCATCAGCAAACTTGCTGACAATGCACTCCATGCCCTCATCCAGGTCATTAATGAATGCATTGAATAATATTGGTCCCAGTACCGACCCCTGAGAAACTCCACAATATGTTCATGGCTAAAGTTACACATTGTTCCAGAAATACATGTCAAGTTCTGACTGTGTTTTGAAGTCAATATTCCTACAGAATTGTGAAGTCAGTTTCAAGAAAAGTCCATATTTTCCAAATCTAGGACTGCTTACAATGGGTCTGCAGAATGTGTATACATAAAGACTAAAGAGGTTAACTAAAAGTGAATATAGTCCAAATATGTGCCACTGCCTCAATTCAAATCTTAGAAGCTTTATATGCTCCCAGTTTTACAAAGTTTTATCTTTCAAGAAATACAAATTTGAAGAATTATAACATTAAAAAAGCTTTTTGTGACCTGTGTCTCATTACTCTCTACAACTACCTGAAAATAGAAAGTAGTGTGGTGGTGGTCAGTGAAGTAACAGAATAAGAGGAAATGGCCTCAAACTGCACCATGGGGAGGTTTAAATTGGATATTAGGAAAAGTGTCTTTACTGAGAAGGTGGTCAGGTATTTGAACAGACTGACCAGGGAGGTGGTGGAGTCACCATCCCTGAAGGTGTTAAAAACCTGTGTAGACATGGCACTGTGCTACATGGTTTAATGGCCACGGTGGTGTCACGTTGATGGTTAGACTTGATGATCTTAGAGGTCTTTTCCAACCAAAACAATTCTATGATTCTACAATTCTATAAAATGTGCTGTTTAGTGCAGGAGGATTGGATGAGATGACCTTTAAAGGTCCCTTCCAACCCAATGCATTCTGTGATTCTGTCAATTTTTAATTGCCAAATCTTCGAGCTGAGACCTTCCACAACATGATTTTGTGAAATACAGTTATTAGAGACATTGTCTGCAAAGTCTGATGCTACTTTAGCAATAGCAATGTGCATGCCAAAATTCAAGGAACACGTGTAGGGAGTGCTGAGGAGCCAAAGCATTATATTATGTTTTCCATTCATTCTTGTATCTGCAATGTACCAGACATCTGTACTATGACGAACATGAGAAGCTATTAAGCTTTCCTCTTACTTCAGTATAAAAGAGAAAGTAATGCATTTTCTGCCTGTGAAATTAAACATCCTATTACTTTATCATCAAAGGCAAGGAACATTACATTCAAAATAGTGTCCTAGCGAGGATCTCTGTGAACCTTAACCATTCTAAATGTATGTCCTCAGTCAATGGCAACAGTAAAAGTAAATGGTGCATTTTGTTTGCCCAAACTGTCATTTAGAAATTACACTGTCATAGCTATCTATAATTAGAGGTGTAACAGACTGTCAGCCATGACTCTTAGTCCATGGAGTATTTCCATAGCTCTCAAAAAAAAAAAAAAAAACCAACCAAAAAAACCCACATACCATTGGCAGAAGAAAGCATCATTACCTTCACTTGTTCTGTGGGCATAGGAAAGATATTCCAATGCCAGATCCTTGGCGAGGGTAATAACGTCAACTCATCCACATCCTCAAGTAAACAAAAAGATCTATTACTGACTATTATGATTTACCTAGGGAGCTCTATAGAAAACATAATTGTATGAAGTCCTACAAGCATACTCTGCCTTAAGACCTCACAGGTTCATATACAAAAACAAACTGGAAGAGAAGAGGAGCAGCTTGCATGGCTGAGATTTTTCTGTTTGTGTGATGAAGGGGAAATTAATTAATGTGAGATGGTATTTTTTCAAAATTAATTTTGTTTGTTAATTTTGATATTCAGAACTCTTGCCACCCCAAACCACTGACATTAATAATAATAATCAGTTCTTGCCCAGTCATGGAAACATTTTACAGATAATAACTAGATCTAGTAATAACCCGCAAAATATATAAACACTAATTGAACTGGAAGAGAATGTTCTTGCCCCCAAATACTGCTTGCGGTCAATGTACCGCTTGCCCATTGGATGGACTCAAGGAGTTCTTTTCTGCTTATGGCAGAAGGCAATGGAGAATCACAAAGAGGCTTTAAGTATTTATTCACAAAATATTATAACCCGACTTGCAGGGCTAGCCACAGTCCCAGACAGTACCCAAACACTTTCAGAGGACTCTGCCACTGTCTTGTCGGCCACTGAGACCTCTGATTCTTCCCAGGCTTCTGGGAAAAGAAGGCAGACAATCTCTGACCTTGTCTCCTGGCTTCTTTGCATGATCTGTGTATCTCCAGGACTTCCCATCTTGGCAGGAGACTTTCAGGTGCAGGCAGGATGTCCTGCAATGTTCAGTTTTAGACTGATGTCACACTGGCTATGCAGGCTGATTGCATGGAGGCATTTAGAGCCTGTCCCTGGTAAACTTGTGACAGTGGAGTTTCTAGGCAAACAATAAGGCAGTAAGCAATGGCAGGAGGCAACAACAGGCATGAATAGAATGGTAGAGAACAGCAGAGCACATCAGAGCACACTGCGTTTACCTGCACATTTCTTTTATCAGTGTGGGCCAAGACTAATGGGCCTTTGGACACAGAATAGCCAATCAGAATGGCAGTTAGTCAAGCCTGACCATATTAGTTTAAGCCATAGGCTTGCTTTATCCAAATTTGTGAAAAGCATGGGCCTTACATGAGACAAGCACAAGCTAAGAGTGTGTACCTTGTTTACCACAGGACCAAAACAAGTCTGGGCGGGCCAGAGTCCTTAGACTTAGTGGCTCCAGGTTCTTTCATCTTCTTTCCTGCGGTTGCTTCTCCCCATAACAGAAGTGGGGAGAGCAGGAAAACATGCCTGGGGAAGCCAGGACATGTATAAGCCTGCCATGACAGTTTGTTTTGGGGTTTGTTTGGTTGGTTGGGGTTTTTTTTAGTGTATTATTTCAGGGGGCTTGGGAGGAGTAATTTTGGGGATTTTGTTGCTGCTGTTTCTATTTTGGTGTTGCTTTTGTTTGTTGTTATTATCATCATCATACTTAACATCCTGAACCACAGAAGGCTGTAGTGATTTACCCAAGATGCAGCTGGAATTCTCTAGGAAACCTTGTCAACCAAACTCATCTTCAGAGTCACAAACCCTTACTTAATTCTCCCTAATAAGGTACAAATTGTGATGGAAAATTTACCCATAAAGCTCTCAGAAATATTTTCCTGTCCTGAATTTATACAGTAAGACTGTCTTTTCACTTCTGATCATGGGGCTCCTCAGAGCAACTCTACAGCTTTTGTTTTCCTTCAGGAAGACACAAGAGACTAATTTGTCAAAATATACAGAAAGCAATGAATAGATAAGTAGAACTGATCAAAATCATCCCCCAGCTAAGAAAAATGTAGCCTAATTTAATATAAAACAGAAAAATCTAAATCAGTTTAAATCACAGCTCAGCCTTGTCTATATCATTATGACATGTAGTGCTAAGCTTCACATCACTCAGATGTTAAAAACTAAAGTTGAAAAGAAATAGCTTCCCTGTGCAACTACAAGCAAGATCAAGCCTTGCCATTTTATTTCCAAAAGAAAACGAGAGCTTAACTGAGACAAAGCTCATTGCACAGCAACACAGTGATTCAAAATCCTTTGGTGATGACTTCCATCACCAGTAGCTCCAGTCTGAAAATCAGCAACGTGATAAAAGCATAGAGCGCACTGGGTTGGGAGGGACGCCTGAAGGTTGTCTTGTCCAACCCCCCTTCAGCAAGCAGGGACATCTTTTAAGTCAGTCAGGTTGATCATGTCTCCATCAAGTTTGATCTTAAACATCTCCGCAGATGGAGTTTCTACCACAAGGCACTTAATATTAATTTAGTATTAACTAGTAAATTAATGCTAATTTAATTTTCCTGCTAAGTATTTTGTTCCTTTTGCAGCTACTTATCTCCAGGGTATATAAGTGTGCAGTACTTTCCCAAGTACAGAAAATCAGATAGAATCCTGGGTTTGGGGTGATCATGGAAAACAGAATATTTCCTTGAAAATATTTAGTAAGAGAAGTCAGATTATCTTGCAAACACTAGACGTAAGCAGTAGCTGTGCCCTAATGAGAATTTAACTTCATTAATTTGTTCTCACTTCAGAACAAAATATTTAGCATTTGCTTTTTAAATTGAATGTATGGATACACCAACACATGTGATTTTGATTGTGTACCTTGTGCAAGTGTTGACTGCAGTCTCTGAATGACCTCCAGAGAAGTTCTGGAGGCCCCGTCCGTGGAGGTATTCTATGCTTCTAAGAGTGACAACAAATTATTATAAAACACAGTAGCCAAGCACTGTTTCATCTTCTTTTTCTTGCTTCCTGTAATTAAAGGAATAAATTATCCTTTTCTAGCAGGCTATGACAAAAAGTGAATGAAGATATTTAGTGCACCCACTGAATAACACTGCTAAGGCCACACATTGAGCACTGTATCCGGTTCTGGGCCCCTCAGTTCAAGAGAGATGTTGAGATCCTGGAACGTGTCCAGAGAAGGGTGACAAAACCTGGTTGATTCTATGATTCTATAATTCTATGAACAGACTGCTTTCAGCTGTGTGATTCTTAATACTGAAACAACTCGATGTCAAAGTGGTCCAGTGTTTATAGCAACTGTATTTTAATCATGACCACAGCTATTTTACAAACATCTGAAATGTAAGAAAAGCAAGCTGAAAGAAACAGTAGCAGTGCATAATAAAACTTTCATCATATACTACATCTTGTTTGGCTTGCTAATAAAAAAAAACCACCTACAAAGGTTGTGGCCACATAAATCCTCCTTATTCAGTTTATGATCCTGACAAGTTTTTCCTGTTTTTGTTTTGGTTTGTTTGGTTGGTTTATTAAAATAAACAAGAATATATTATGCAACAGGTAGCGAAATTCCATTTAATTTAAAAAGCAATGGTAAATCTGTCCTGTCTTCATGTTCAGGGCTAGTGTATTGATGAAGCTCTTCACACAAGTTTGTGATCTGGTCCTCACAGTAAATTAAAACTTGAAGCTGCTCCTGACCATGTCAGCTTTAAGGATCTGCCAAATCAAATCTTCCTGCAGTGATTGCCTATGCAGGATAAAGACTATAAAGCACTACAACTATCCATGTATAGCTACACTACAGACACTTGATACCTTTGTGACTAGAGGTCTTCTTAGCATTCACTGATCAATTTACATACATTATTTTCTACTGTAAAAAAAGATAAAGATTGAGAGCTGCTGAACTTCACTAGTGTTTTGTGTCTTTTATTGTAGCTCTCGAAAAGCATATTTTTCAGTGATTAATAAGATGAGAGATTGAAGAGTTAGAGTAGGCCAACAATTGTAGAAAACTCCCTCTCTGAAATGCAGTAACTTTCTTCCAATTCTTAGTGCTACAAATTGCTGAACTTTTACTACCACTATTGCACAACGTAATTGTGTGAGTTAAAAACACTCTATGCAAAACTTACTGCCAACCCTACAGAAGTGAAACAACTGAAACATTGAAGCTTCTGCAAAAACTTGAAAAACTTCTTGACAAATATCCAAGTAAATCCCATTCCTCATTTAAAGCAATATGATTGTAGATAAAGTTATTAAGGATAAATGCACTACTCACATGCGGGGACTGCAGCACAATTTGGACACTAGAGACAAACATCCAGTGAGTTGCACAGTTCCTTAAAGGACAGCTTTGATCTCAGGATGAAGGGCCAAGAACCTCAGAAGGGCTTATTGAGCTTGCTCAAGACCAACCACAGAAAAACGAGTAGATTTAAGATGAACCCACACTGAATGGAAAACAAATACTTGAGCTTTGTAAACATGAACAGATTATTTTTTTCAGAGAAGGAACAGTCCTCAAAATAAACTCTTCATTGAACACCTGGTCTTAGAAAAGATATCCTTCCTGTGCAGAAATACTACATGCAGCTTCTTTCATCACTTCAGCTATTCCAGCTACATCATCAAATGCATTTGTAGCCCATTCTGATTAATATAGTCCGTTACACAATATAGCATGGCCAACAATCTTTGTGGAGTTAATAAAGTGAGTGAATAGTTACAGTGAGGCTATTCTAGTACATGAATGTACTAATAATTCTGAATTCAGCTGCAGCCTGATAAAAGGGATAATATAATCATTCAGCTTTTAATTTAATATTCCTTTATGGATGGAATTTAACTTAATATATGCAATTAAAATTAATTTCTTAATTTTAAATTCTCTAATTTTATATTACAACTGTAAGAGACTGGTGCTTATATGCTTAGATTCTAAATATCTACTTCTGATTAACATTAACAGGAACTGTAAATGTAAAATCATCACACATGAAAGAATCACTTCAGTACTATTTTACTGGCATCAGCCTGGAATGCATTGACCTGATTCTTGTTGTCATAGCCTCACCACACCAAAATACTAAAATATGTTCCTGTTTTTCAAAATAGTATTATCTATCATACAGATAAATGACTTTTTACAAAGCACAAAACTGTATTACAGAAGCACAGAATTTTAGGGGCTGGAAGGGACCTCCAGAGATCATCATGTTCAACCCCTTGACCAAGCAGGATCACCTAGGACAGGCCACACAGGAACACATCCTGGCAGGTTTTGAAAGTCTCCAGAGAAGGAGACTCCACAATCTCTCTGGACAGCCTGTTCCAGTGCTCCATCATCCTCACCATAAAGAAGTGTTTCCTCGAGTTGAGGAAACACTAGCTTGTACCCATTGTTCCTTGTCCTGTCAGAGGGCACCACTGAAAAGAGCCTGGCACCTTCATCCTGACCCTCACATCTCAAATATTTATAGACATTGATAAAATCTCCTCTGGCCTTCTCAAGACTGAACAGCTCCAGGTCTCTCACTCTTTCTTCGTAGGAGAGACGGTCAAGTCTCCCAGTCACCATTGTAGCTCTCCATTGGACTCTGTCCAGCAGATCCTGGTCTCTGAAGAATTGGGGACCTATGTATGCTCATATAATATATGAACATACATTACATGTATGTGTTGCATTACACTCTCTCTATATATATATATGTAAGTGTGCTGGTTTGAGGCAAATTTTAACTGAGAGAAATTAAATCCTTAGCTGTGAGAAGAAAGACAAAAAAAAAACCAACAGTAATCTATATCCCTCAGTTTTTCTGCTGAGAAATGCAACTAGTCAAAACATAGATAAGATGGTCACTTCTCACACACTTCTTAGCTCTCACTTCTGGTTGTGACTTCTTTCTGGTGGTCTGGTTTCTGTGGTTGACTCTGCCTTTAACTCTCTAATCCACCTAACTCTTTTTTCCTCTAACCTCCTTGTCATCTTTTTTGGCATCCCATCTTAGATCTTCAGACTTATCATGTGAAATATACATGGGTTGATCTGGTTATTTCCAAAGGGAAGGAAAGAGGGGGAGGGAAGGGGCTTCGGGTCAGGAGCCCTCCTGGGGATTTTGATTGTTTCTGGGGGGGTATTGTGTTTCTGTGTTACTTTTAATTTGTATATAACTGTATATATTTGTGTATATGTGCTTGTATATAGTGTTAAGCTATAAATATAGCTTCATCCTTAATTTCTAGCTTGGCTGAGTCTAGTCTGGGTGATTTCATAAGAGTGTGGGGGGGCAGATAATACCCAAACCATAACAATAACATACAAAGTAACACATCTATATATATATATATATATATAAAAAAGATAAAATATATTAACATATCTATGTTCATATAATATAGATGTACATCACTACTTTATGTATAACCTAATCTTGCAGAAACAAATGAAAACACTGCTGAAAAAACAAGCTTGATTACATGCCAAGGAGAAAGAAAAAAGCATTAACAAAGATGCTGCAATAAATTACACTGATATGAGGCATGCATTTGGTCGCCTGGATTTTCCTGGCAGCTTTTTAAGTCACAGATAACATTTGCTGCTCTCAAAGACGTTCCCTACCCCTTTCCTTTAAAAGGGCTACGCTCAAAGAAGCAACTAAATTTATGATCAGTGTTTAAGTGAACAATGGTGCAATAAAATATGGAAACTTCTACCAATTTTAATTTTATTTTGCAGCCTTAAATGTTGATTGCAATGCAATTAAACTTCAGCGATAGATATTTTAAGTTACAGCGCTGCACGTGTCATATAATTCAACTGGGCATGTTAAAGTGGTGATGCAGGTTATATGATAGACATCAAGTTACTTCAGTCTTCTGACACACTCCAAAACATGTTGTAGTATTCTCATTTTTAATATGTATTTAAATCTTTTCCATAGGGATTAACACAGCATCGCAGCCTGTATCAGGAATAGTGTGGCCAGCAGAAGTAGGAAAGTGATTGTGCCACTCTACTCAGCACTGGTGAGGCCAAATGTCCTGGAGTCCTGTATACCCCAAAATTCCTCTCCCTCCATGGTTTGAATGGGAGAGGAAAGGCGCAAAAAATCTGTTTCTGCCCTGCCTTGCATGCATGAAATGGAGGAGCAAAGGGCCCTTCCAGCACGAAGGGTGCCCCATGCAGGTGCCCATGCTGGAATCGGTCTGGGGATTGGCTGTGGTCTTCACACCTAGGAAGTGGTAACTTGGCTCTTTGTCTAGGAAAGGTATCAATATTGGGGTACTTCCCACCTTGGGGTTCCCACCTTAGAGTTCTCCCCCATCTGGATAGTTCCTGCAGAAAGGATCCCTTGGAACTCCGAAGGACAGGCTCCTGAGGGACAGGACCCTCTCTGCTTTGGACGGCTTCCCACCTAAGCACCCTTTGTGCAAGCTAATGAGCCTCAGATGTCCTTTGAAAGAGAGAGAGCTGACACACATCTGGACCACCCTTTCTCTCAGACAGCCTAACTCACCTGTGAGTAAACTTTGGCTCAGCCTAATTAATGGTGGGAATGCTATGTTTAGTAGATTAGCCTTTCCATCTCCTGACTTCTAAAATAGTCAGATTTATCTATGGTATCCTTGTAAGATCTTCTCAATCAAATTGAATCTGCTAATTAAAACTAAATTAATTTCTGTATCTACTTTTGGGGGCCGGTTTCAGGAAAATAAAATAATTATGTTTTTATATATATTCCTGACTTGGCCACATTAATTCCCTGCCTCCACAACACCACACTTCAAATACCTTCTTCAGTTTTGGGGCCTTCATTACAAGGACATTGAGGGGCTGCCGTGTGCGCAGAGAAGAGCAACAAAGCTGGTGAAGGGCATAGAAAATGCATGTTGTGAGGAGCAGGTGAAGGAACTGGGGTTGTTTGGCCTGGAGAAATTTCCTTTCTGAAAGGGTGGTCAAGCATTCTAACAGATTGCCCAGGGAAGTGGAGTCCCTGGAGGTATTAAAAAACTTACGTACACATGGCACTTGAGGACATAGTTTAATGGCCATGGAGGTGTTAGGCCAGTGGTTAGTTTTGATGATCTTTGAGGTCTTTTCCAACTGATTCTTTGATTCTATAATATGAATTTTCTCTCCTACATGAGTATCCTTGAGTAGAATCCCATAGCAAATTTAGATGCGTTCTTCAAACAACTTAGCAAATTGCTGCTTTATTCCTTGGAACAACCATATAAAAAGAAAAGTTATTAAACATCAAATGTTCAGCTGTAAATTTATCAAAAGTCCTCTGCATCCTACATATTGATGCATGGTTCAGTATCACAGATACCATAGATATTTTATTAAATCATAATCTATATCAAATCCATGCTTCATGTATGATTCATCCTATTGCACTACTTAAATTGATTTAAAGTCCTAGGATTAGAGCTAGTAACAGCTGGTTTGCTGCCCACTGTTGGGGAACCTAGCATTAAAAGAACAAATATATGTAACAAATGTGAATAAAGTCACTCATTGATTCAGTACACATTATGCAATAAGTTACCATAAAATATTTGTAATGATTTTTCACCTGAGGTTAAGGTGAAAAATAAAAAGTACTTAATGAAAACGATTTTCTGATGTGTTTAATAATATATTTCATACAAGCTCTGGATCTGAAAAATACTATTTTTTTTCACATGTCATTCTAGCACAGTGCAGTTTAGCTGTGAAAACAAGATGTTTTCCCTTCGTCAGCAAGGCAAAGCACACCCTTTACCTTCCCTGGGAATGCATCAAGTTGTAAGCTCTACGGGCTGCTTCAACTCCAGTTATCAAGTCCTCATGTTTCATAGAACCGTTACATTTGGAAAAGACCTTTAAGGTCACAGAGTCCAACCATGACCTAGCTAACAAGTCTGGTGCTAAACCATGTCCCTCAGCATCACATCCATAGATCCAGCTTTTAAACACCTCCAGGGACAGGAATTCAGCTTTGTCTCTGGGAAGCCTGTTCCAGTACTTGAAACACTTTTTAGTGAAGAAGCTTCTTCTAATTGTCCTGGCAGGGCATAAATCCTGCCAGGCCAGTTTAACCCTTGCTCTCCTCCTCCTGTTGCAAGTCCAGGGGTGGAGTTGAATGAGCAAAGAATAGAGGGTTTGGCCCCAGCAAAGCCTTGAGGGCTAGGGGCTTAGTACCATGTGTCAGGTGTCTTGTGCTGTCCCTCAACGTGCCTGCATGCTCATGGGAGGCACAAAGATTTGAATTCATTGGCCAGATCAATGATGCTAGTGCCTATTGGCCAGTTTCATTTTCAAAATGAAGTCTTTAATGGGGGTGATTTAGAAATCTCACCTTTCTGCCTTTCTGCCCTGACCCTCCACAGAGAGCAGCACCTCATTTGCTGCTCATTAAATGGGAATCACTGCGGCCATGTGTTTGCAACTAGCACTAGCAGCTCAGCAGCAGCAACTCAGTTCTTCTCTTCTCCCCTCCACCTGGAATATTTTGTATTTACCCCAGGATCATTATTGTGAGTTTTGGAAGTATCTTTGTACAGGAGACTTACTCAGGGCCCAAAGCTTTATGAGCACATATGCTGGAGTTAATGCCAAGACTCCATAAGCACAGTTAGAAATTTCCTGTTTTCACATTCCTATTTTTCCAAGTTCTGGTTGTTTAAACTGTTTAATTCCATATTCATAAATACCCTTAGTGCAACTACTTTCTGTCGACTGAAAATCCAAAGAATCTCAGGGAATTTTCCCAAATTTTAAATATTAATAGTACAAAATAGTATTCACATTGAAATTAAAATTCATTATTCATGCCCAATTATCAATTTCCATCACACTAATATCCAATCTAAATCTCCCCAGGTGGAACTTGGGGCCATTTCCTAAAGTTTACACCAGACCATGTGGGAAGCTTTGGTCAACTCAGCAACCTGAGGAGCTCAGAGCCTCTCCTGGCATGTAGTGCCTCTTCCTTAGCCTGCAGCCTAACACATACTTGGCAGAGCACAACTCAACTCCATGAGTCTTTGTGTTGCTGCCCTGCAGACAGGGTTATGGCTGCACATCTTCCTTCTTACTGTCTTACTGAGATCAGGCTCCACTGTCTCCACCAAGAAAGTGAGTGATATCACAGTGACGGTGCCAAAATGCACTACTGCAACTTCAGAGCCATGGAGCATGGCACATGAGAGTAATCCAACACAGATGAGGGCTTGTATTCCTGCCCCCAAAGAAACAGCCTTCATTTTTTTCCCAGAGCAACTTATGTATTTGTCAAATAAATGAGGTTTTGATAACTCATTGCATTATGTGAACCGAGTTTAAGAGTGATCCTATTCACAGATGTAAACTACTCCCTCAGGCATCTTTGTCAATAGGCAGCATAAGATGCCAGGCAGATGCTGGCGCTGTCTTGGGGGCTGGGGAAGATAATGTTGCTGCCAGATCCCAAGCACCAGTGCCATCATCCCTGGCCCTGCTCTCCTGTGGTGCAAGTTCCCCGTGGACTGAACTGCAGCTATAGACTGCAATTGCCAATGGGTCAGGGCTGCATAAGCAAACAACAAAATTAAATTGTTTTCTTCTTCAGGTATAGCATTCAGAATTAACTACCACATCCACAAACCATCTTCTAGGTTGGACTTAATGATCTCAGAGGTCTTTTCCAATTTGTTTAACTCTGTGAAAACTGTAGGCCTAATTTTTGCTCAAAGATTTTTTAATTAAGCTAAATGCTTTTAAATAGTTGAGTTAAACTCACATTTCTTCCGTCAGAAGTACTAAGCAACAAATTATAGTTATACTTTTAACTGTTTAAAGACATAAAATAACTATTTTTACAGTATCACAGTATCACCAAGGTTGGAAGAGACCTCACAGATCATCAAGTCCAACCCTTTACCACAGAGCTCAAGGCTAGACCATGGCACCAAGTGCCACGTCCAATCCTGCCTTGAACAGCTCCAGGGACGGCGACTCCACCACCTCCCTGGGCAGCCCATTCCAGTAGCCAATGACTCTCTCAGTGAAGAACTTTCTCCTCACCTCAAGCCTAAATTTCCCCTGGCGCAGCTTGAGGCTGTGTCCTCTCGTTCTGGCGCTGGCCACCTGAGAGAAGAGAGCAACCTCCTCCTGGCTACAACCACCCCTCAGGTAGTTGTAGACAGCAATAAGGTCTCCCCTGAGCCTCCTCTTCTCCAGGCTAAACAATCCCAGCTCCCTCAGCCTCTCCTCGTAGGGCTGTGCTCGAGGCCTCTCACCAGCCTCGTTGCCCTTCTCTGGACACGCTCAAGCATCTCAATGTCCCTTCTAAACTGGGGGGCCCAGAACTGAACACAGTACTCAAGGTGTGGTCTAACCAGTGCAGAGTACAGGGGCAGAATGACCTCCCTGCTCCTGCTGGCCACACCATTCCTGATGCAGGCCAGGATGCCATTGGCTCTCTTGGCCACCTGGGCACACTGCTGGCTCATGTTCAGGCAGGTATCGATCAGCACCCCCTGATCCCTTTCTGTCTGGCTGCTCTCCAGCCACTCCGACCCCAGCCTGTATCTCTGCATGGGGTTGTTGTGGCCAAAGTGCATCACCCTGCACTTGCACTTATTGAACGCCATCCCCTTGGACTCTGCCCATCTGTCCAGGCGGTCAAGGTGTGACTACCCAAAAATGGGAAATCTACCTGCTTGTCTAAGGAACACAAATATATATTAGAAAAACAACACTGCAGTTGCACAATAGGCTGGGAAGATGAGAGGTTTACACAGGCAATCATCAGTTCTTTAAATATAGCAAGACTGCACTATGACATCTCTGAACTCTGTTTATAAACAGGCTTATTTGTTGTTACAGTAAAATTAATGCATTGCTCTATGATAAGTACAAATTGTTTTAGTTATAGAATAGCTATTATATATATAAAGACTACAACTATTGCACATACACAAAATAGATAGATAAATTTTATATACACAGGTACCTAAAAGTCTCTATATAAAACCTGTGTGCAAGACCAGAAACAAGCTATAGAATTTGACAATTCTCAGTTTTACTGCCTGCAGTGGATGCTGTTTTCTTGCTTCAAACTAGAAAACCAAAACTAATTACTCATTGAAAAATAAAATAAAAATGTTGCTACATGACAGAAGCACTGGTGAGAAGAAATAGAAAGTGAAAAGACACCTAGAGACCCTGTCAGTCTTCAGGCTGGTCTGGTGAACATTGATTTACAGTTATTTAAATTAATTTATAATATTTTGCCAGCACAGGCTTCTTAAGTCATTATGGAGCTTAGTCCAAAAGATCATAGAATCATAGAATCAACCAGGTTGGAAGAGACCTCCAAGATCATCCAGCCCAACCTAGCACCCAGCCCTAGCCAGTCAACTAGACCATGGCACTAAGTGCCTCAGCCAGTCTTTCCTTGAACACCTCCAGGGACGGACAGCGACTTCACCACCTCCCTGGGCAGCCCATTCCAATGGCAAATCCCTCTCTGGGAAGAACTTCCTCTTAACATCCAGCCTATACTTCCCCTGGCACAACTTGAGACTGTGTCACCTTGTTCTGTTGCTGGTTGCCTAGCAGAAGAGACTAACCCCCACCTGGCTACAGCCTCCCTTCAGGTAGTTGTAGACAGCAATGAGGTCCCCCCTGAGCCTCCTCTTCTCCAGGCTAAACAACCCCAGCTCCCTCAGCCCCTCCTCATAGGGTTTGTGTTCCAAGCCTCTCACCAGCTTTGTCACCCTTCTCTGGACATGTTCCATTACTTCAACATCTCTCTTCAATTGAGGAGCCCAGAACTGGACACAGTACTCAAGGTACAGTACTGACACCAGTAATCAGCTATCAAAATGTTTTGATGCCACAGCTTACTGCCAAGAGCTTCTTCCCTAATTCCTTTCTCCAGACATGTGGCATGTCTTCTGTAAGAAGCGTCTTCTCCACTGATCAAGCCAGCAAAGCCACAAGCTTAGCTCTGAAATAACAGTAAGATCTTCATCAGAATAATTTTTTGATCACGTAAGATATGAGAAAGATTTGCCACGAAGCTCAAACTCCATCCGAACAAAAATTGCTACGCTGTTCTACTTTACAGGCAGTTTTCCCAGGGTTACTGGCTATTTAAACCAAAGAGCAGAAATTGCACATGGCTGTAGTCACAGAAGTTTAAGCACTGTCCTTACACATTTGGTAGAAAGAGGAAAGGATGACAAAGCACCAGCAAAGCCTCCCTCAGAATGTCAAATGTGCACATGAGAATCTCCACAGAAAGAGCAGTGCTGAAACAGCGAACAAAATCCCTTAGATACTAAAACTAGATGATACATTCCTTTACCAGCTGTTCCAAATCAGTTCCTATCAATCATTTTTAATGTAATTTCTATCACAGTCATTGGGGAAAAAAAAAAAAAAAAAAAAAAAGGAAAACATTACTTTTTTTATTGTTTAGTTTGACAAGATCCTCTCTTGTGCTTGTAACAAGAGAATGTATTCTCTCCCAGATGTTGTCCTATCACTAGTAATGTCCACATTCGAATGCTAGAGATCCACACAAGTTGTTTGTTTGTTATTTAGCATTACAAATAGCACCAAATGAGATTCCTTTTTTTCTCAGATTAATATTCCACTTCTAAAGCATTGTCAGGAACCTCAGGAATGTATTTATATTCTCAGTATCTAGCATACACTAATTTTTCACATGACTGAGGTACATACTGTAACCATCTCAGTAACTGTTATAAGGCACACAGGGTTTGCAAAGGTCCATATATCACTACAATGAACTGGTAAACACATTCAAGGACCATTAGTTATTGATTTATTTGCAATTACCCTGTACAGATGCTGTCCATATTACTCCTCTTTGCATTTAATCATACAGTTTCAGGATAGGTAGTAATGGTTATTCCAAGCTCCACATAATGATAAATAATGAAAACAAAGCTGTAAGGCTCTTTTGACACTCAGGTACAGAATACTCAAGTTCCCAATAGTGGAGAGGAATGGATTCCTTATAATAAATAGCTAATTAATTGATTATTATAGTTGTTAACAAGCAGTACTGTATCAAATAGTGATAATGCTGATTAAATATTACCGTAACTCAACATAAATGTTTTCACCACTGCCAAAGGTGGGTACTACACAGTCTGTGAGGTACTGCTAGACTGATTTCACAAACATGCCAGCAGCAAGACTGAAGATGCTAAAAACTGCCTTGAGGTGCAAAGAAGTCAGTCTGTTTCAAATTCATCAAGGCCAGACAATGTCTGTGATTTATTCTGGACTACACAAACCCCAACTTATTTCACCTTCTTGAATTAATTTCTACTTAAGGTAGACACGGTTTTTAAAACCTTATTATTTAGAAATTGTCCATTATTTCCGAGAGTGAAAACTTTCTGTAACTGCCAGTACATTTGTGACACATCTAACTATATTCTCTGTTAAAAAGCAGCACTTCGTTTCTAATGCAGAATGTTCTTAGGTTGTATTTATACCTATTAAAATATACTCTTAGGTATACAGTCCTATTAGGAGTACATTTTGCTCTGTTTGTCACAACTAATGATGAAGAACTCCTTAACTAAAGCTGAGCCAGGTGAAGATTTTCCTGCTCACTGCAAGAGGTTGGACTAGATGACCTTTAAAGGTCCCTTCCAACCCAAATCCTTCTGTGAGCTTTGACTTACACAGTAGTAAAGAAGCAGATTTTTATTTCTATTTAGTTCACCAAGTGAGGCAGACCTCTCCTCATTTACTTGGTCTCTTCATTAAACAGGACATCCCCTTTGTGTCATCTGTTAATCAGCAACTCTGAATCAAATCTTAATCAGCTACTATGATTATTATTGTATTTTAGGTCACATATAAAGCTGCTAAATAGTTAATGAGAAATAAGCAATCTCTAAAAACATATGGTGATTGACCACATAAGTAATACTACTTAAGCTGATTTTGTACAAGTCTTTAATGTGGCTAAATCTCTCTTCTACAATCATGGGATAATATTAGTACTAATAATATTGGTACTAATCATGTACACTGCAGGATCTCTTTAATATTCTAGTTCTCCATTTCATGAGTCACTTTCAACATCTTAAAGATCATTTTGGATGTATCTGCACATTACTCACACAATCTTACTGAGAGAGTTTCTTAGGCCAGAAGTAGATGAAAGAATTGAATTAGTTCATTACCACCTGACTCCTAAATTAAATGACTAAAAGATTTAGCATTTGGGGGAGATATCAGAGATGCAGAGGGGAATATAGTAACAAAAGACGAGGCAGAGAAACTTAATACCTTCTTTGCCTCAATTTTCAATTGTGAGACAGGTTGTCTTCAGGACAACTGGCCTCCTAAGCTGGCAGATGGAGTCAGGGACCAGTATAGTCCCTGTGTGATCCAGGAGGAAGAAGTAAGGGAACTGCTGAGCCACTTGGATCCTCACAAGTCCATGGGACCAGATGGGATCCATCCTAAGGTGCTGAGAGAGCTGGCAGATGAGCTGGCCAAGCTACTCTCCATCATTTATCAACAGCCCTGGCTCACTGGAGAGGTCCCTGAAGACTGAAAGCTACCAATGTGATGCCCATCCACAAGAAGGGCCAGAGGGAGGAACCGGGAAATCACAGACCTGTCAGGCTGACCTCAGTGCCAGGCAAGGTGATGGAACAGGTCATCTTGAGTGCCATCACAAAGCACCTACAGGATGGCCAAGGGATCAGGCCCAGCCAGCATGGGTTTAGGAAGGGCAGGTCCTGCCTGACCAACCTGATCTCCTTTTATGATCAGGTTACCTGCCAGGTGAATGTGGGGCAGGCTGTGGATGTAGTCTGCCTGGACTTCAGCAAAGCCTTTGACACTGTCTGCCACAACAAGCTCCTGGCA
>WAAF01010425.1:613875-648873 GCA_013400475.1 Tricholaema leucomelas | reverse complement strand
TCTTCTGTATCTGGTTTTGGGGGCGGGTTTGCGGGAAAATAAAATAACTCTATTTTTATAAATTCCTGACTCAGCCTAATTAATTCCTGCCTCCATAACACTACAACATACCAAATATGATTCCTCCTTCAATTTCTATCCTTCCCAAAGTTAAACACACACTTATGCTTTCTCTGGAGCTGAAAAAAAGAAAGAGGTTTACCTTAAATAAATACATGACAAATTTCAACTGGAAACACTGAGCATCTCCGACTCTGTTCTCTCTGCTTTACCTTCAGGCCATTCAGTTCTTCAAACCGTATCTTAACTTTTCAGAAGAAACATTTACAAGAAAAAAACCCCAACATTTTATAGTTAAGAAACATTTTACAGAAGCACCTACTCCACATTTTGTTTTTAATAAACCGTCCAGAAAGACTGGCAAGCCTAAAATACTTCCTTTAACTGATGTTAATTCAGCTAAGGAAGGCTGGAGACATTACTGCACTAAAGGACTCTGCAGAGGAATTAAAGGGTTTTGATGCTTCATCTCCTTTTCTTCCTGCCTTTGAGGTGAATGGTCAAACTGATTACTGAAGTGTTTCAGTGTTGTCGTCAGTGCCTACTACTCACAGTAATGACAACTTCTGTGGGTAAAACCCACAACATATTGACACATTTTCATTCAAAGACTTGGAAAAAGAGAGAAGAGTGAATTAGGAGAAGAGACAGTGAGTTAGGAAAAGAGAGAGAGAGTGAGAAGAGTGAGTAAAAGAGAAAAAAATACGCTGCAAGAGCATAATTAAAACAGATTACATAACTGTGTTTGAGAGGCAGAATCCTAACTCTATTATTTCCACATCTAGGTTAAGCCATATGTGATATTTTCACCCAAGGCTTTTCTGATAAAATAAATTCACTTTATTTCTGTGTGCCTGTGACCTTTTCACTGTTTTAATCACTTTTTCTTTGAGGTTTCTATCAAACTGATGAGTAAATCAAATAAAAGAATTCCTCCTCTAACTCAGAATCTAAATTGAATAAAGCAGAAGATAAATTGCTATCACAGAAACTCAAAAGAGTAAAACTTAAATATATCAGATTTTTATTCAATTTAAGGCTTAAAATTTTTAACTTATAATACTACATAAAAGACATGGGGATAAAAGAGCACAGAATTACCTGGATATTCTTGGGCAGGAGGTGGACGGATAGGGAAGGACAAGGGGAAGAAACAAACACAAACAGTAGCTTTCAAAGTGACAGCTGGGAGCAGGAGTTCAAATATCTGTAAAAAAGATACTGAACAGAGGGTCTAAATGCACAACCAGTATGAATTTTACTCTGATATATAAAGTCTCCATATTTACAGCCTGAATGCACACTTCAGTCAAAGCTAAACACAGTGATTTATACAGCAGATGAGCCTTTATCACAACACTAGAATTTCAGCTATCTCAAGCCTAAGAATCCCAAACAAGGCATGCTGTACTGTGCTATCTGAATTGGACCAGACAGAACATTTCAAGGTGTAAAGTTCAGAAGAAAATTGAGTAAGAACTATATAGGCTTGAAGAACTCATTACAAGTAGACAAACATTTACACTGGTTCAATTAGCCTACTTATTCTTCAAAAACTTCAGTGGAATTCTGTCTCAGATGTAGAGACTGAGAGGATTACAGAATCACAGAACGTTAGGGACTGGGAGGGATCTCCAGAGATTGAGTCCAACTCCTCTGCCACAGCAGGATCACTTAAAGCAGGTTTCATGGAAACATGTCCAGACAGGTTTTGAATGTCTTCAGAGAAGAAGACTCCACAACCTCACTGGGCAGCCTGTTCCAGTTTTTTGTCATGCTCCGAACCATCACGAACTTGAAATTCTCCCCAGAACTGCCACCCACTATGCAGTAAACAGGAAAGGAAAGCCAGATTTCACGTAACATACTGTTTAACAGCCAGCAGCCAAGGAAATGATCCTCAGCCCTCACACATGCTAATACAGCTTCACTTTCCCTTGCACTCAACAGCTTCACTTTCAGCCCATAGTGATTCTGTTCACCTAACTAAACTTGCAGAAACTGCCAGCAGAAAAATGGATTCTGCTCTCTAAAGAATGGAAGAGGAGACAAGAAAACACAGAAAGAAAACTGGAAACTTGTCAGTGGCAACGAGCCATTAGGTCTGAGTGACCGTTAAGATACTAGATTACCAGAAAATTAACCTCCTCAGTACATTATAGAATGATAACCTACTTTAAACAAAACCTGGATATTTAACTCTCTTAAGCATGCTTGCAAAATTCATTAGACAATAATGCTAATCCAATCTAAGCATATAAGGCTATAGTGTAGCTAAAAGTAATAGGTGAATTAGGGCTGCTGCAGAATCGCCAAAAAGATAGCACTAATAAAATCAAATCTCAGCTGTGTCATTAGTAGTTTGACTAGAACAATCCAATGACATACTAAAATCACATTCAAAGACAAACAAAAAGGTTGCCCTTGTCTTGCTTGCTCACTACTGTCATTAAAGTAAATTCTGACATAAAATTCATGATGAATTATTTCAATTAGTAAGAAGAATTTTAGAAGTAATATAACCAGGATTCATAATGTTTACAGCAATATTTATAGCTCTGAATTTCCAATTTGAAAGCTTTCCTGACATTCAGAAATTATTTAAGAGAACAAACTTTATTTCAAAGAAACAGAAGAGGATTGTTTCGAAAGGCAGAAAACAACACTATCCAAAGCACTGCTAAAGAGCTGATGTAGCTGAATGAGAAGAGTCTCTTGCACAGTGTTGGCATATTCTGAGTAAGCTCCTGTGGTGGTTTGGGTGTTCCCCGCCCCCCCACATTTTAGAAATCACCCAGACTAGACTCAGCCAGCTCTGGAAATACGAAAGAAGCTTATATTTACAGCTAGCACAATACACAAGCAGATATTTACAGTAGATACAGTTATAGACAGAAATATACAAGGTAAAAGGTAATACAGAAACACAACTCCCCTCCCAGAAACCTGAGTCCCCAGGAGGGGCTCCCAACCACCCCTTCACCTTCCCCCTACCCCTCTCAACCTTACCCCAGTCCCAAGGAAGAATGGAGGTTCAGCCAGGGGGTTAGGAAGTAAAGTGGATTAGCCGAGGGAATGGAGGGTGTGGTTAGGAGAGAGAGATGCAGCCCAGAGCTCACCAGCGGCAGAAGTGACTTTATGTTTTGACTTATATTTTTATACATCTCAGCGAGCCTATGAGGGAAGTAGACATCACCATTGTTTTCATTTCACAGCCTATGATCTAGTCCTTCTCACCAAAACATTCTAGCTAGCTTCAAACTTGCACAGCTCCTAACCACGGCGTTGGCACACACGGACTGGTTTACTGCCACTGAGGCTGTCTACTCATTACTACGAGATCACTAGAAGCTTACTCTCTGTGTATCCTGACAAAAACAGAAAGAACCTGCTCTCAGATATAAAGAGCTCCTTGCTACGATTCTAAGACTGAGAGTCAGTTAAATTAGTACCAAGATTAGATGTGAGCATACCAGTTTGGATCTGCTTTTAGAAAGAATACAAGAGCTACAGAATACAACACAGGACACATCATAGAATCACCCAGATTGGAAGGGACATCCTCAACTAGGACATGGAGTGCATTGTCAGCAAGTTTGCTGATGACACCAAGCTGAGTGGAGTGGCTGACACATCGGAGAGTTGTGCTGCCATCCAGAGAGACTTAGGCTGGAGAGTTGGGCAGGGAGAAATTCAATGAAGTTCAACAGGGGCACGCGTAGAGTGGTGCACTGGGAAAGAACAATCCCATGTATCTGTACACATTGGGGACTGACCTGCTGCAGAGCAGTGAAGGGGAGAGGGACTTGGGAGTCCTGGTGGATGGAAGGATGGCATGAGCCAGCAGTGTGCTCTTCTGGCCAGGAAGGCCAATGCCAATCTGGGGTGTATTAGGAAGGCTGTGTTTAGTAGGTTGGGGGAGGTTCTCTTTCCCCTGTAGTCTGGTGAGGCCTCATCTGGAGTACTGTGTCCAGTTCTGAGCTGCTTGAGATAGTCCAGTGCAGAGCCACAAAAATGATTAAGGAAATTGAACATCTTCCTTATGAGGAGAGACTGAGGGAGCTGGGGCTTTTTGGCTTGGAGAGGAGAATAAGGGGTGACCTTATTAATATTTATAATTATGTAAGGGGCGAGTGCCAGGAGGATGGAGCCAGCCTCTTCTCGGTGATACCCAGTGACAGGACAAGGGGCACGGGGTGGAAGTTGAGGCATAGGAGGTTCCATGTGAACCTGAGCAAAAACTATTTCACTGAGGGTGACAGAGCACTGGAACAGGCTGCCCGGGGAGGTTGTGGAGTCTCCCTCTCTGGAGATATTCAAGAACTGTCTGGATGTGTTCCAATGTGATCTGCTCTGGCAAAGGGGCTGGACTAGATGATCTTTCAAGGCTCCTTCCAGCCTCTGACATTCTGTGATTCTATGATTCTAGATCAGGTCACTCAGAGCCCCATTGAGCATCAACCTTGAATATCTGCAGGGATAGGGCCTCAATCACTGCTCTGGGCCATCTGTTCCAGTGCACAATTACCCTCACTCTCAAGAACTTTTTCCTAACATCCAATCGAAATCTACTGTTCTCTAATTTCAAACTCTTGCCCCTCATCCTACCGCTGCTGGCCTTCATAAACAGTCCCTCTCCAGCCTTCTTGCAGGCCCCCCTTCAGGTACTGAAACGTGGCAATTAGGTCTCCTTGAAGCCTTCTCTTCTCCAGGCCAAACAACCTATCCAAACAACCATAAACATGTTCCAAATACTGTCAGACTTCCCCTCTCATTCTTTTTGTGTTTACACAGGTTCTAAAATATTTAATTAGTGCATAATAGGCTGACTTACTTTACAATAAAACAAAACTCTATAAATAAACAATAATGTCAAAGCCCTTTAAGCTTCTCTTCACTATTTTCAAAACTATTTAGCCTGGGTGGGTTTTTGAGATCAAAACAGGTCGGGATGATCGCATTAATGTTTTTAAATACGTAAAGGGTGAATGCCAGGAGGGTGGAGCCAGGCTCTTCTCAATGATGTCCAATGACAGGACAAGGGGCAATGGGTGGAAGTTGAGGCATATGAAGTTCCATGGAAACATGAGGGGGAAATTCTTCTCTGTGAGGGTGACAGAACACTGGAACAGGCTGCCCAGGGCAGTGGTGCAGTCTCCCTTTCTGGAGATATTTAAGGCTCACCTGGATGCAATCCAATGTGATCTGCTATAGGTGACCAAGCTCTGGCAGGGAGGCTGGACCAGATGAACTTTCAAGGTCTCTTCCAGCCCCTAACGTTCTGTGATTCTATATACACTAGTTCTATACAGCCTTAGTGGCAGGCCAAAAAATCCTGGGCATGAAGTTGCTTGCAAAATAGAAGAGATGCTGGACAGGCAAAATTAGAACATGGGAAGTTTAGTCAGCAACTGAACAGAAGCAGTAGAAGAAAAAGCTTCCCGAGCCTTTTATCCTGGAACTCAAGAAGAACCTCTCTTTCTAATTATCAATCACCTCTGGACAAAAAAGATCACATGAGAACTGTTTATCAAAAATTCCAAGTACACTCCAAATGACTTGTTCTCTTTTTCCAAAGGATAATCTTTAAAAGTAAAAAATATATCCCATTTCATCTCTATCCTATCACAACTTTTCCAAAGCATATAAGAGCACTGCAATGGGCTGGCCGGGGAGGTGGTGGAGTCGCCGTCCCTGGAGCTGTTCAAGGCAAGATTGGACGTGGCACTTGGTGCCATGGTCTAGCCTTGAGCTCTGTGGTAAAGGGTTGGACTTGATGATCTGTGAGGTCTCTTCCAACCTTGGTGATACTGTGATACTGTGAAGAGACACATTAACTGAAACTGTCCACTGAGTACACGGAAATTTGCTATCATTTGTGTGTGTTTCGGTCTGTGTTTGGAGTAACTGAGTTCTATACTAGACTTTCAAACTCGTGTCAGTAATGTTTCAGTTCAGCAGCTTAAGTTTAAAGAATTTAGAGTCTTTACAAAGAGGGCAGGTGTAAGAAAGAGAAAGCTAACTGTTAGGAGTGAGAAAGGAGGACCAAAAGAAAACAGGATAAAGCAGTCTTTTTGATGAGTTGTGAAATTGCTTGAGTACAAAAAATACGTTGTGCTTTTTGCTCTAGAGACAGATCTTTGTGAGATCATGGCCAGACTCCCCAGTAAGAGATTTGTCTGCACTTAAAACCAAATACCTTTTGCACTGTAGTATGAAAATATTCCTGATGTGTCCACCACTTTTTGTCTGTTGTACAGCACATGCTCTTCAGCAGTTGTGCTTCTCAACAAGCAGCTCTGCTTAGCAGCAGCAGATTTGATCCACCTCTATTCTCTAAACATCACTGTGAAAATATATCTTTTCCATGGGAATAAAAAACCCACCTGTATTTACATCAGGTGGTTCATTTCCAGCAGAAATCCTTCACCAAAAGAACATCTCCCCAGGAAAGGAAAGTTCTTACTTGTCAGGAGTGAAGGTGCTACCATTTAACAATTGCTCAGTGAGCTCTATAAAATGAGCTCGCGTTAAGAACAAAGAAATTATGAACAGGGTGGAGGGCAGCAACCTCAAATGACCTCAAACACTGGAAGGCAAACAACAGTTCCTCTCCATCTCGGTCATGTTTCTCTTGAAAACTGTGAAGATTATACTTTTTCAGTACTTTGCCAGGCCTCAGACTCCCTGTGGTCAGAGATTTTGCTTTGGTTATTGCACGTAAAAGAAGATAAGAGCAACAAACCCATGATCAAACCTGTCAGGCCTATATTTGAACTGGAAATCCAATTATGAAAAGTCCTCTGACCCAATAACATTATCTTCATAGTATGTGACACTCCAATGAAAGATAACTGAATTTTCTGGAGGAAAAAGTCTGATTATTAATTAATAAACAGTTTGGAATACAGCCATAGCATTTTATTTCATTTCACTGTATTCAAACAAAAACAATTAAGGCTTTACTTTCTACTCCCAGAAGTATTGTTTGAATATAGAAGACAAACAGCCCTGAACACGACGAGCAGTGCACATTCTTGCCAGAGTACTTATGGCATGTTAGAGAGGTTCATTATCATGAACACTAAATGCTAATTTTGAATTTCATTTTCCTTTAAGTGATGTTTACATATGCAAAGGCTTTGTTTAAATATTGGGAAAAGAGATTGAAACACCAAACTCCATAACTTAGTGTAGAACAGTTAATTTAAAACACAAATACCACAGTTGGTGAGCACCTGAGCCCACCCTTCCAGATTTTAGGGGCCTGAGAGCTTATTTCATATTTCAATCACATTTCAATCATTTGAAAGAGATCTCATTTTATGCATGAATAATTCAAGCTGAACTACATTAAAATGGAAGAACAGAATACAATTAGTTGATAACTTTGGCCTCATTTAATCTAATTTTTTTGAGTGTGTGTGTGCTTGTGTATGTATATCATGCAGTACTTCATCTATTTCCCTTCCTTTTAACTGCATCCCTGAACACCAAAGTCAACTGCTGAATTATACATTGCAAAAGTTTCTTCTGAGAAAAAAAATGTTTCCTTAAAAACATAGCAGTGCATTCTTAAATACATTTACCACTCTGAAGACCTCAATTTGCAACTGTACATCAATTAAAATTAACCGATTAACATTTTTAGATGTATGTTATCAGTACACAAAAACACAAAGCCATAAACTAAAACTATGTATAAAGGGTTCAAAAACATGACAGAAGTCTTCCTACCTCTTGCAGTTGTGATGGTTTGGGTGTTCCTCACCCCCCCCCCCCATACTTAAGAAATCACCCAGACTAGACTCAGCCAGCTCTGGAAATTGAATGAAGCTTATATTTACAGCTTAGCAGAATATACAAGCAGATATTTACAGTATATACAGTTATAGACAGAAATGTAAAAGGTAATACAGAAACACAACAGCCCTCCCAGAAACCTGAGTCCCCAGGAGGGGCTCCCTACTGACCCTTCACCTTCTCCCCCTACTCTTAACCTTACCCCAGTCCCAAGGAAGAATGGAGGTTCGGTCAGAAGGTTAGGAAGCAAAGTGGATTAATCAGAAAAACAGCAGAGAAATGGAGGGTGAGGTTAGAGAGAGAGTTGCAGCTTGGAGCTCCCCAGCGGGAGTAGTGCCTTATCTATGTTTTGATTCTTGTTTTTATACATCTCAGCAAGCCTATGAGGGAAGACAGACATCACCATTGTTTTCCTTTCACAGCCTGTAATCTAGTCCTTCTCACCAAAACATTCTAGCTAGCTTCAAACTAGCACAGCAGTGTAAGCTTTTTTATTATAAAACAGACCTTAAAACCCAGAAGAATTGCATTTGGAAACAGACTTTTGTGGAATTTAGGTTTTTTTATTCTCTCTCACAGACACACACAAAAGACTCTTTAAAAATAGTTTCTATTATCTGAGTGCAACAAACTTTGCATCAATAACTTCGTAACTACAGTACCCATGCAACACTACAAGTCTTGGTCAGAGCATTCTAAGGATACTTAGTGACACTTTTTCCCTTTAAAAGAGCACAAACCTAGCTCAAGTGAAACACTGCAAAGAGGTTGAGGACTGCAGTATTGGAAGCAAAATCCCATTTGGTGGCATTTCACGTGGCACATTTCAGAAGGTGTACTGTAAGCACTGCACATGTTAGTGAAAGAACAAACACAAGTACACCCTTCTCATCATGACCCCTCCAAAATTCCCAAATTATTTCCAAGACCAATCGAAGGTCTCAAGATTTGAATTAAAAGGAAAGCAAAGCATTATTCCAGAGTTAATGAAACTATTCTGTAGTAGTCTTAAAGGCCAAACAACTACAGAAACACCATTCAACCACAGAAAGAATTATATGAGTGTGTAAAACATATCTGCCATCAGAACTAGGACAGAACACATCTTATTTTTCAACATTCTTTGCTTTCAGTCTTAGAATCATTGAATTGTTGAATCAACCAGGTTGGAAGAGACCTCCAAGATCATCCAGTCCAACCTATCACCCAGCCCTATCCAGTCAACTAGACCATGGCTCTAAGTGCCTCATCCAGTCTTTTCCTGAACACCTCCAGGGACGGTGACTCCACCACCTCCCTGGGCAGCCCATTCCAAGGGCAAATCACTCTCGCTGTGAAGAACTTCCTCCTAACATCCAGCCTATACTTCCCTGTTATGAACGGGTTAGTTGAAATCTGCATTTGGGGTGAAATGCAGTGAGGCCGATTCAAAAGTTATTCAATAATTTATTAATATATACAAAGATATTTCCCCCAAACTTATTTACAACTATCCACACAAGTTCTTGGATGCTGTTAGCAGAACTATGTTACAGAATGTCTCTATAGAATGGAATTTTGAAAGGTTTTAGGAATTACTTTCAATAGAGAGTCTTGCGGCTTAATTCACCGCTTGTGAAGTTAATTAAATTCCTTTAGCAACTTGAATAAAGAACGAAGAATACTCACTAGTCCTCAGTCAAATGTCTGTGGCCCAAAAGGTAGGCAGGAAAATATTCAATAGAAGTCCTGTGGTGAACTCCACGTGGGCTGCGATGTGGAATTGGCTGCTGGCACGGCAGGCTGAGGTGGCGGGCGGGTGGCAGGTGAGCGAGGAATGAACGAGCACACAGGCAAGCAAGCAAGCAAGTACCTTATACACCTGTTTACCCCCTTTGATAGGATAATGGCCCAGGCTAATGGACTCACTGGCCACATGATCACCCAATCACCTTTGGCAATCACCCAGAGATAATCAACAAAGGAAGCACCCACAGGCTGTTCCCTTCCAAACCTGGGGGGCGCATATGCCTTGCACGCAACAGGGGCCTGCTCTTATGAACCCCTCTCGTGCGACCGGACCAAACCAGATTAGGTTGTCAGGTTTCCTTTGCCCTATTTTCCTGCCTCTGGCCGCAACGCAGAAAGGCAGGTGAACACACTCAAGCCCCTTTTGTGATCCTTGGGACTCTCCACCACATTCCCCCAGCACAACTTGAGGCTGTGTCCCCTTGTTCTATTGTTGGTTGCCTGGCAGAAGAGACCAACCCCCACCTGGCTACAACCTCCCTTCAGGTAGTTGTAGACAGCAATGAGGTCCCCCCTGAGCCTCCTCTTCTCCAGGCTAAACAACCCCAGCTCCCTCAGCCTCTCCTCAGAGGGTTTGTGTTCCAGGCCTTGTCTTGGGGGCCTGTTAGTTTATTATCCTTAGCAAAGCCCAGTGACTCAAAATAAGCAGTGCTCTTTAGCACAGGGAAACCCTTTGGATGCTCTGCAAGGTAATTTTATCAAGTACCAAAGGTTTCAAATACCTATTTCTACTTCTAGAAACGCATGACTTCAGCTTCTCTTGATTCAGCACAGTTACAAAGATGGATGAAAAATTAAATCCCTGTGGGTCTTTCATATTTTTTTTTTTCCTGCAGATGCATAAATACCTTTTCTATAGTGCTTGATTTGTAACTGACATTGTTAAACATATTCTTATTTTCTCCGTGTTGGTCTGACATATTCGTTTAGGCAAAACACTAAAACTAAAAGCATCATCATATATCACCTTTCACATACAGAATATTCTCACCCATCAGCTTTTACATACAGACTATCATACAAAACCAAAACCAATTAAAAAGAAAAACAAAAGCATGGATTAAGTCTAAAAAGAAGGGTTTTTTTCTTTTAGCATTTTCAAGTCTACACGAGCAGTTTTCAAAAACAGTAAGACAGTGCAATTCTTTCATATTCCATTCCATCAAAACCAACTAAAGAACACTTTTTATCTTGCATCCAGTTAATCTTGGATCACATTCTTAACATTTGAGTCACAGAACATTAACTCCCTAAGTTGAAGCAGAGAGGTCTCATATTCTAAACACATATTCTTTGCTGCTCAGTATTCTCTATCTCCATGATAACGCCAGCTCCCACTGTGTATCTGATGGCAGTTCCACTGGACGAGAGGCTGCACATGCTGCAGTTGTTCTGGAGCTACAGGCATGCTCGCCAGTTCACAAATACACATTTTCTGCCTCAAATATCTTCCCAGTGCTTTCCCATCTGCAAGCACTAATGTGAATCTTCTCCACAGCTAGCGGGTCTAAAAGAAACAGTAAAAACTAAATATTGCTGTTCTTTAATGGAAAGTTAAGAGTGGCCTGCTACTTTAGAGCCAGGCAGAAAACTTCTTCCCTTAAATAGATTTTTTTTCTGGGGAAAATCAGTTCACCTCCTTTCCCAAGGAGCCACTGCACCTAAATTATTCCACAGAAAAAGTTGACCCACTCCACTGACACCAAGTCCCCAGACAATCTGTTCCAGCGCTTCCCTGTTTCACTATCATTAGTTGTTTAACATGTAATAGGAATCATTCTTATCGGATTACTACTTCTTGTTCTAACAGGTTGTGGTGTTGCTTTGTTTGAGGGTGGTTTTTCATTGGTATTTGTTGTTGTTGTTTCTTTGTTTTTAAACAGAATTCTGTGAGATTTAGGGATGTAACCTGTCACACTTCTTTTCTGAATTTCACTTTTCATCTTCTTTTTGACACATTTTGTAGACTTCCAATCACTCTTACTGCTCTGTTATAGATGCTCCACTAGCCTCCTGAAAATGATATGATCAAACTGAACCTAGTACCGCAGCCAAAGCTACATTCCAACTGAACAAAGCAGGAAGAACATGCCACATTCTCCATACAGTATTTCTGGTTTATTCTGCAGCATGGTGCTGAACTCCCTGCAGTATTTCTTGATGTCCTTTTTGCCTCGTGCTAAGCTTGTTTCATACAACAATTCCTAGATCTGATTCCAAGTGAAAGTTATTTGACCGACATTTTTTTTCCTTATCTCCCTGTTTTGTATTTGTACAGAACGTGAAAATAGGCAGGACTTTGTACCTTTTCTTATATTGTATGTTATTTCTTTAAATCAATTTTCCAATAGGTCAGGTTTTGAATTGTGCTCCTGTCCTCACTTGTACTTGCTGTTCCAGCCCCACCAATCCCAGTGTACTTGGTCTGCCAGTTTAGTCAGCAAAGTTTCTCTTCCATTTTCCAGATGGTTAATGAAAACATATCCTAGCAAAAGTCTACTCAATATACATGCACATTTCCAACCTGTTTCCCATTAATCTAGGAAAGTTCGATCAGGCCAGATTTCCATGGCTGCTAATAGAAAATACCTGTAAAACAGTATCCATATCCTTATTAAAAACATTAAAAAAATCTTGCATCTTATTGATAAAGTATCCAAATGCTTATTAAAAACATAAAAACTCTAACATCTTATGATAAAGTTACAACATTCTCTCCCATCCATGAGACCTCCTACCCTATTACAGATGCAATTTAAGCTGGACTGAAACACCTTCCTCTCAAATCCACTTTCATAGTTACTTTTCCTGGTTTCTTCTAGATGGTCAGTAAAATTTCATTTATTCATCACAAGTTTCCTTGGGATTTTAAGTTATACTCTCGACTCTATAGTTTCTTAACTTTTACATTTTAATGTCTTTTGAAATACAGACATTGTATTTTCTCTTCCCTTCCCTAGACTGCAGTTCTATATCTGTGTAACTGGTATTAATTTTCTTAGCTATCTGCCTGGCATTTTATCATTCCAGTGAAAGACTGCAGAAATAAGTATTTCCAGTATTATCTGTCAGTCATCTTCTTTCTACCAAATATCAAATTAGTGCTTTCTTAGTAACCTTACTACAAACACAAAATGATTGCTTCTTTCCTTACAACCCTTCTTAACTATTTTGGGACCTCAGCTTTCCAATTCTGTCCCAATACACCTGTGCTAATTTATATTCAAGCTCAATAATCTGATGAAGTTACTCATATGATTTTAGCTTCTCATTTGAGAGCACAGAAAAGAATGTTCTAAGTTTTGTATAATTTCTTCCATAGGACTGAGGAGAAATTTGGGGTTTATCAATGTACATAATGTGATACTTTGACCTAAAGTCTTATTAATTACAAAAACTGTGCCTGTATGATGATTGGATTTTACTTCATCACTAGCCATAATTCTGAGATCTGTTCCACAGAAACAAATAATGCCTCGACTCCAGAAATATCCAATGCACCTTTTGAAAAAGTTTTACAGCAAGTAAAACTTTAGAAAACAGAATTGCATTGTAATACAATAGATGTGGAAGCTTACTAAACACAGAAGCTGCAATTGCCCTGCTGGTAACTAATATAAGGAATCAAGCATAGAATATTCTCCACGAGGAACCCGAGAGGCCGAAAATACATAAACAGGAAAAGTATATTTCAACAGGATAATGAAAATCACATTATCAAAGGTTCCCTACAACGTTAATGACCTGTGAGTGCACTTTAATTAATTTAAATGTTTAAGGCCATTCTCTAGGCACATTCTCAATCTAAGAATATTTATGGTATTGATACTGGCTTATTAAGGGCTAGATATGTAAACAGTTTAGCCTAATAGCCTGCTACTGTATAATTCAACTGAGTCTTGTAACAAAGGCATTAAATTCAGGAGAACACGTTGTCTCTCAGAAGAATTCCAGTTGCTTTTTGACTGTTTCAGTGATAAACTCCATACCAAAGCGACCTTAGGTTTTAAATGACGTGTCAGCTTTTACAGGATATTACAATAACACAATATATGTCTGCCCTTGAAGTAAATGTTCTAGCTCAGCTATGAGTCATATTTGCATCTACTTAAAAGCCCAGGCATTTGTTAGATCACTATGTAGCTACAAGAAACAGAGAAGATTATAAATCCTTTTCATCACCATAGTTTACTCCTGTGCAACAGCATAGTTAATAAAAACATTTATTATTTTGTCTCAAGGATAGAATTTCATGACAATATATTTGCTTTTTACTGAACACTATATAATCCAAATGCCTATATTTTAAAATTGGATTAACTGTTCACTCTGAACTTTTGTAAGCTTTCAGCATTCGCTTGCACTTACTGAAGAGTGCTAAATAACACTCGACAGTGATTTTTACCTAAATTTTCCATTCTTTCCTTTCCATTCTTTTCCATTTTGTCTTCTCATTCTGTCACAAATGTGCTGTTTGAGTACAGAAGTTTTAATCGCATTTAGTTCTTCTAAATATTTCTCACGTGAACTTCATGGAACCGAGCAGTTAATGCTCTGACCTGCCTTACTTCGTAGTACAAAGAGAATTTAAATGAAGTGTGATCTTGATCTGAACACATGTAAGTCAATTTTACCCCATTCAAAACATGTAAAGTGTATTTTCATTATTGTAAATGAGAAGAAGGCTTATTTCTGGTATGTTCCTCAACAGAGACACTGTAACATTGAATCACTGAAAGCAACTAAGTTACATAAGACATGCCATCATTAAAAAGATACTTTGATACAGGTCCAAGGATCACATAAAATGATCTATGGAAGGCAAGCCTCCATCTTAGGGATGACTTTAAAAAGCCATCTGGGTATGGTCCTGGGCAGTTAGCTCTAGGTAGCCCTGCTTGAGGGTGCAAGTTGGACTAGATGACCTCTGGAGGTCCCTTCCAACCTCAACCTCATTCTGTGAATCTGTAAAGCAACTCATTTACACCTAATCTTTTTGACTAAATTGTTGAGTAGGAATGCACTAGTTTTCTTAAAATAGTTTACATTAGAAGTGGACTTCAATAAATACACTCGAGACAGAGTTCTGCAAGCATGTTTTAAACAATTTTACCTCACCTCTTCACCTTCTACAAATTTATCATCCTCTCTGTCATTTATTTCTGACAGCCTGAGAAAAAGGCCCATTCACAAGCAGTATCTAAGGCACCATCCTGAGAAAGAACAGATTCTGGAAATGTGAAAGAAAGATATTGTTCCATTGCTGGAAAAGATTGCCTAGAGATGGTAAGATCTAGTGTATTCAAACATGCCCATATTTTCTGATGTCTTATTTCTGGACCTACTCCAGTTTTCTAATTCATTGATTAAATAAAGACATCAGAGTCTCTGCTAGGACTCATTTGGGAAACATCAGATCTGCAGAAATGCAGATCATTGCCAGAACCCTTCAGCTAGCCGTGCTCATGAATTTGAAAGAACAAGAGAGGGCCAGACAAGCACACTACCAGTGTAGAGTTCATATATTACGGGGTGAAAAATCCCTCCACTCAAGTTTACTGTGAAAAAATCTCAATGACTTCAGTAGAAACCGGAACAAAAAGTATGATTTCATAAGGCAAGAATACTCAGCTGTTCACAGGTCAGAGTCTAAGATGGAAGTTTCTAAACACTGGAAGAAAAACAGGAAAAGTGGAGAAGGACTGGTGGGTGCCTCAGAAATAATCAGACACTAATAGGCAGGGAGACATTGTGGAGAGTTATTTCCAGTATGTGGTGAGAAACATTTCAGAAAGCAACGGAATATATAAGCTTTTTTTTTTTTTTTTTTTTTTTTTTAATTTGGAGGCTTGGAAGAGTGAAAAGAGATAAAAACAGAAATAAAATGGTTTGTCTGTCAGAGGAGAGGTGCATTGCCAGAGTCAGACAGAAAAAATGCCTTTGCAAGACCAGATAGAAACAAACAAAAAAGGCAAGTCTTGTGGATACCGGGAAAGGGAAGACTGAAGCTATTTCTGAATACATTGACTTAAAATACAGACATTGTACTTTAAGACAGTACATTCCTTCTCCAAAAAACACTTTAACTGTGTTTCTCAAGACAAAAATAAACCGGTTTTAAAACTTAAAGAAATGTTAGATATGAGGATGTTTTGCACTGACTTGGAAAAATAAAAAGCACTGTTATATAGTCCCAAAATGCAACTCCAGTAAATAAAGAAAAAATCATCTCAATAGTTAAAAAAAAAAGTCATCAGGGATTAACTTTTATTTCCATAACTTCAGAACTGAAACAGCCACATCCATTTGGCATTCTCAGGTTTATAAACTTGCATTGACTATCAAGAAATGACCGATTTTTTGCCCTTAGTCTCCCAGATGTTATACCTTTTAAACTCAGCTTCGAATAGAGTAACAAGTTGGAGCTCTTCCTCTGCAGGTTGATTACATCAGACTCTTGAAAAGTAGTTTGCTAGCTTAAATTCATCAGTTTCCAATCATTCCCTGAAAAACTGCAATAGAAGCTCATATTAAAAATAAAACCCTTGTTCTCTACACCACAGCTTAGAAGCTGAAAGTGTACTTCAAGCAACTGGAAAGAAAATTGCATACCTTTGGGTATCTCTTGCCTATCCTCTTCTCTTCATCTTTGACTGATGAAGAGTTTTCAGTGTCAAGGCTTTTATTTTTTTGCCTGGCTTCCCGAAGAGCTTTCTGGGTGGGACCCTCCAGCCCTTCCTTCATTTGACATTTGTGGCCCACTATAAAACAAACCAAACAATATTATAATCAGAATGCACTTTTTACTCACTCTTCTGAAAGATCTTTACTTGTTATTAGCTGGACATGGAATTCTATGAGAAACACTACTTTATAAAAGAATACTCAGTTAATTGTGCCATCCATGTAAAGTATTCCAAGACTACACATAGTTCTGCTCCACAAATTATTTCAGTATTACCAGTTTCAGCTTACTTAATGGTACCCTAGATTTTGCCCCAAAAATGTATCATTGATTTTGAATCCTGCAGTACAGGAGGGAGTCACAGTAAAATGGATGCACTTCTTCACTCAGAGCCAGAAGAAACACCACCTCTCTGCATCATACCAAAGGCATTATTCCAATTTGCAGCCTGGATTTTGCTTCCCTGCACTTTCTTCTGCCTTTAAACCCACAGGAATCACTTTTGAATAGGTAGATCATCAAAGAAATCCTAAGCAGGTAGTACAATTGCAAACAAATAGAAAAGGCTGAAAGTAATATAAGGAGCAGTACAGCTTGTGTGGCTATTGCACAACTCATCTGTAATGATCTGGCAGAAAAGACACTACTCTCTGACACTGTCTTTGTATTAGCAGCTCCCACATCTTAAGACAATTCCCTGTGATCTCTGTATTCTGTTGCAGTATGTGATTGTGTCTACAGGAAAAAAAAAAGAATGGAATAATGGATTCCAATATGTTTGGGGCATTCTAGTTCTTTGAAAGAACATACATTATTGTGCTAGTTTGAAGCTAGCTAGAATGTTTTGGTGAGAAGGACTAGATTATAGGCTGTGAAAGGAAAACAATGGTGATGTCTACTTCCCTCTTAGGTTTGCTGAGATGTATAACAAGAATCAAAACATAGATAAGGGAGTCGCTCTTTGTCTGGGCTGTGGGCTGCATTTCTCTCCAACCTCACCTTCTGCCTCTCTGATTAATCCACCTGCTTCCTAACCCCCCTGGCCAACCCTCCATTCTTCCTTGGGGCACAAAGCAACGTCTGGGGTAAGGTAGGGGAGTGGGAGATGGTGGAAGGGCAGTTGGGAGGCCCTTCTGGGGACTCAGGTTTCTGGGAGGGCTGTTATGTTTCTGTATTACCTTTTACCTTGTATATTTCTGTATATAAATGTATAAATTGTAAATATCTGCTTGTATATTCTGCTAAGCTGTAAATATAAACTTCATTCAATTTCCAGAGCTGCCTGAGTCTAGTCTGGGTGATTTCCAAAGTGTGGAGGGGTGGGGAACACCCAAACCACCACAACTATACAGACAAAATCCAGACTGAAGCAAATATACTTCATACTAAGTATTTCCAAATCCTTGCACTTGTAAAATAGTTACATTAAGATCTTGAGACCAAAGTATTAATTTTCTGGCTTAAAGCAGAAAAACATTTCTATCCTCTCCATTCCAGAGGCAAAAAAAGGCAGACCAAGTAAACACAAAACGTTCTCGGGTACCACAATTTGACTAAAGCTGAACCTGATAAAAAGAACTGTCTCTGGTCTAACAAAATGTCTGTATTATCTGTGCTTTAGTAGTTAAAGCTACTGAACAGATGTCCTGAATAACAACTGTCTCTGAATAACTGTATCCTTCAAAATTGGTTTCTATGTAAAACACTTGCTACACACTCGGTAACTGCTACCCACTATTACCCCACTCACAGAGTGTTTGGCTTCTTGGTGTTTTTGAAATACAAATATTTATAAACCAATGGGTTATGACAGTTTAAGGGCTTAAGAAGTCAGCAACTATCAGAAAAATGAAAGGACACATTCCAAAGAACTGTTTTGATTGCTCTACGATGTCACCAGCTTGTGTTTACAGACTTGCTATTCCAATTGCACTGTAGCTGAAATGAGGACAAGGTTTAAGTATTTTAACTGGTGCATTTTAAAATTATTTTTGTGTGACCTTCCAACAGCAATTACATTAGATCGAGAAAGGAAAAGCACAGTTTACAGGCTTAGCAATGAGTTAATTCAACCACGAGTAAAGAAACTCACCGAGTTCAACTTTTGAATATAATTGGGTAATAAATAAACAGCTGCTGGTTTTGGAAGTACAAGAAATGTACTGAGCAAGTAACTGTTGTATAACCTTTTTAGAACCAGCTGTTACAGCAGCATTCACTTAGGTTTGCAAGGAAGCCACAATCAACAGTACTTAATTCCTTCAGGTAAAAGTGGCTTCCTTTCAGAGTACTACTTAACACTGTGTCTTGAACTGCAACAACCAATAACTTTAATAATAATAAAAAAACCCAGTTATTTGTCTTTGATAACTGGACCCCTCTATCTCACCAGATTTAAAACAAAAACAAAAGCAGTTTTTTAACACACACACACACACACACACACTCTTACACAAAACATCCAAACCTTTTAAAAAAGCAATCTGAACTCAAAAATATTTCTCTTTCAGAGCTGGCCACTGAATGAGCATAGCAGGGACAAAGAAGCAGTCTAGATGATTGAGCCCTAGTCCTAATTGCTAACTAGTTCCTCTCCAACTATTATATGTCCTTCATACAAACTTAAATCAAGTTAAGTAAAGAGGAAACAAGATTTTAAACTTCTATTCATGTTTAGAATACCTACAGAAAGTTTTCCCTGGAAAGATTTGTACAAAAAGCACTATTTCCAAAAATAAACAGCAGTCTGGCAATGGGACTGCAAATAAACCCTAGCAAATAAATTACATGTTCTGTGTTGTGGTCACAGCTCCCTTCAGTTGTTTGAAATGAATCAAGCTGAAAGCTGTCACATCAATAGTCTAAGTCCAGAATAATTGTCCTATAATTAACTACTGTTAAATTTTATTTCCAACTAGCCATTAGATACAAATTCACACTGCAGAGCTTCCCTTTGTTCTCCATTATGCACTATATGGCTAAAAAAACCCCAACACAACCCCAAACAGAAAATGAATCTACAATGGTTGGATGTACAGGACCTCCCTCACTGCCACTGAACTTCAAAGAAGTCGGCAAGCACACAACTAACTAAAAGCCCCTCTCAGTGCTCTTCAGCACAGTCATTCTCAGTCCTTCATGCTCTGAACTGATTTTGCTGCAGACAGCTGCAAGAAAAGACATCTTACCTTGGCAAATGGTAACTTGTCAGTATGAATGTCTGTTTTCTTCTAACTAAAATGTACCAATGTAGTAATACACAGAAGCCAGCCCTAAAAAGACAGCAACTGAAAAGAATGCACCTGTAGGTCTCCTTACAGCAGACATTTGCAAGTCCAACAGTACTGGTCCCTTCCCAGCTGAGAACTTAAACATTTCTCCAGTATCTACATCCTGTTTGCTTCTCAAGGTTGCATTTATATTGCCTCAGGAATAAGAAATTGAGAGGCAACAGAACATGACCATCTTTCACAAAGCATCAAAAAACATCTCAATAAGAGACATAAATCACCCACTGAAACATCAGTATAGCTTACAGAGGGCAATAAAAATTATGTAGAACAGAGAGGACAAAGCTCTAGAGATAAATGAACAGTAATACTGCACAGTTTATTATATATTTGCTATGAAGCAAATTAAGGCAGTAGGACACGAAGGGATGGAGAGGCAGCTCCCTGGCTCGGGTTTTAGCTTGCTTGCTTCTGCTTTGCTGCTGCTTTCTACTGTACTTTTTCTGCAGAAAAAGTCTAAGGTAATTGCGTGTTTGTATTATGATGATCTGATTTTACTCAGTAAACTCTCATCTCACTCTTTTTTTTTGTCTCAACCCCTTGTTCTGATTTAAAACCACTACAGGGATGAAAATGAGCACTGTGCCTTTTAGTCGGGTAGAGGTTGATGCTTTTAGATGTAACAAGCTTTAAAGACTACAGCAGAGCACATGTAGTTAGTACAGCCACAGAAAGATACTTTGAGGGCCTGAAACATGCCTTGCTGAGGAGACAGATACTACAAACAAACAAAATCAGATTCCAAACCCAGAAGGATACTGTGAATGCTGAAAAGAGTTGCTGCCAGTACTTCATTATTCTACCATGTTAACATACTGAATTCTGTATTTACAAAAGTTATTAGTTTAGTAGCTATTTGCTTATATACAAAGTAAAGTCATAGCTTAAGTTATACTGGGTAAGGTAAGACTACAGAAGCTTTCCAAGTTCTCCCAAAACTGAAAACGTTAATTTAGAAAAGGAGTAGGGTGTGCACCAAAACTCCTCAGCAAGGTAAGCCCCCTACTGCTGCAGGGAAAGACCTGAGATAGGAAGAGAAGCATCTTTCAGATGATTAGATCTCAGTCCAGTGCTTGTAGCAATTGATGACCATTTAGCAGAACAACCTACATTAAACAGACAGGGGAAAAAAATGAATTGAATGTGCTACACTAATAACAGGCAGACACCAGCAAAATCTGGACACTAGTTAAATAAGTAAATTAGTAAATAAGCCATCTTAACAGCTGTGCTAGTTGGAGGCTAGCTGAAATGTTTTAGTAAGAGAAATTAGATTATAGGCTGTGAAAAGGAAACAACAGTGATGTCTACTTCACTCATAGGCTTGCTGAAACGTATAAAAACAAGAACACAAAACATAGACAACACAGTGGCTCTCTGTTGCAGCTGGTGCCTGTACTTTTCCCCCTAACCTGCTTTCTCCCTAACCTGCTCTCTGCTTTCTAATCCCCCTGGCTGATTCTTCAAACCCACCTTGCACATAAGGCAAACTCTGGGATAGGGTACAGGGGTGGAAAGGAGGCGGAACTGTGGCTGGGGGCCCCTCCTGGGGACTCTGGTTTCTGGGAGGGGTGTTGTGTTTCTGCATCACTTTTACCTTGTATATAGCTGTATATATTGTAAATATCTGCTTGTATATTGTGCTAAGCTGTAAAGATAAAGCTTCATTCCTTAATTTCCAGCCAGATGAGTCTAGTCTGGGTGATTTCATAAGAGTGGGGGGGTGGGTAACACCCAAACCATCATAACAGCCAAATAAATGCTTTTCATTCAACTATAAATAAAAGAAACAAAAAAAACTGTTGTGAATTCTGTTCTTCTCAGTCCTTCCTTTCCTATGAGAATTTTACAGAATGGAACTAACTCCATGAACAGGGGAACAAATGAAACTTGATTGTCAAAGGCTGGGGCAACTGAGTGGCTTTTTACCTGAAGTATATTACCAATGACAAAGGAACTTTAGGCCTTTAACACACACACACCGGGGGGGGAGAGCGGGGGAGTAAAAACAACAAAACAGGTACAAAAAAATGCCTTACATGTAACAAATGCTTCACCTAGAAGTTGTATGTTTGATAACTACTCACCTATGTGGCTAAGAAATGTAAGGTTCTCTAACATCAAACTGCACTCTCTGATCGGAATTCTGTTCATGACTAAGGCAGGTGCAACATTCCCTGTTGCCAGAGTAAGCTCACTGATTCCCTTTTTCATTATCTCATCTATTTTCAGGAATCTTTCAGAAACCTAGTTTCCTTGAGATATATCTCACTGTCTCATGTAGATGCAATTGGGAAATAGGTTCAAAATTATTAGTTGGAGCTATGCTCACAAAAAGTATGATAGCATTAGCTTCATTTAATTAGGAAACCAGAGGTGCTAGGTTTTTTTTCCTGATGGAGCTAGAAAAATAATTTGATAATTATATGTCTTTACAGAATGTCAGGAGAGCAGAGTAGTACCATATACATAAATATATTATTCCAGCAGGTTTCGTATGACCCTAGCAACCTCCTGTAAAAAATGAAACATGCAAAAATAAGAGTCTGGATTTCATAACATGAGTATTTTCAAAATGCTTCCAGACTACCAGATGCATCCTCTTAAAAGTGAGGTAAAAAGGAATACTCACATGAAGGAAAAAATCCAACACACCTAAAGAATATTAGTGGATAAAATAAGAAAGCCAGACAGAAAACATATTTCTAGGACAAAGTCTTTCTGCAGTTAACTTGCATACTCCACTGTTCCACATTGCCATCAGAAATCTCCCTGCCCTCAGTGGACACATTTAAGAATAAATATTCAAATGCTAAAACAGCTCCTTTATCACCAAGACAGCTGATAAAATGTTTATAGCTCAAATATTTTTGATTTACTGTTATAAATGATTTTGAAATGCCTAACAACAACAGAAAACCCCAAACCAATCAGAGTTTGGTGGTGAGAATATGTTACCTTTTGTCACAGGAATCTGAAGAGCATGTATGGACTCAAAATTTTGCAATTTGGCTTGCAAACCTGTAAGCTAATTTTAAAAAGAGGGGAGAAAAAAGAAGAGGTAATATGAAAACATCACTTTTGAGCTATCTGTTTACACATGCATTTATACCTGCATATTTAAGTAATAAATTGCATTTCTATGTTTTCACTTTGCTGATTATTTTGGAAAGGCCTGGTGAAACAATGGGATAAAGTATGAACCGCACAGAATCTTTTACAGCTCTATTAAACCAATGCAGACAGGGAATAGTAGGGCTCTTACTGCACCATCGACTTCTAGCCACTGCTATCACTGCACTGATCTTTAACTTAATGGCACAATACGACACAGAGCTTTGTCATGAGAAAATGCCTGAAAACATGGTGTTATGTGTTGCCAAAAAAAGGTCATTGCTCTAGAATGCACACAGTTCAAAATCAGATAGGTCTTGCATACGTTTCTGTCATGTTATAGTTGGAGCTGTTCTGTTTTGAACTCCTAATCCAATCTAACAGTATAAGGACAGTAACTTTGCTTTTTTTTAGCCTACATCTTCTTTTACTTTTTGAAATTTCAAACATATAATCCCGAGTCTTTTAAAAGTAATCTGTCAGGTGACCTAAGAAAAATTGGAAGCAAAGAGGAGGAGAAAATCAGAGATGAGGACTGTTAGAAGAGAGTGCAAGCCCGATAAATTCCGTTCATATTCCTGCATATAACTGAAGCTACTGTCGAAATGCCAGGCATTTTGAGAGGTTCTTTTTCTTTCTTTCCCCCTCTTTTTTTTCTTTTCTTTTTTTTTTTAAACACACAACCTATTGGTTAAACACATGCAAGACAAGTTTTCTGCTCTTTATCCATCCTATCTGTGCTTATACTACTTCCTGCTAAAGATCTTGTACAGCAATATATACATTAGATAAGATTATAAAGTAAATTCCTCATCTTTCCCATCACAAGACAAAAGAAAACCTGTCTCTGGTATCTTAAAGTTTGGGTGTTTTTTTTTTTCCTGAACTAGTAGATCATTCCTGAAAACATTTAAGGAAAAAAACAAACAAACAAACAACAAACAAAAGTTAGAGATTTCTAAAGGCACAGAAAGAAGCATGTGAACCTGTGGAAATACTATGCCTTTTCTTAAGCTGTCAACATAGTAGAATAGGGTCTGCATACTGCTGACTCATACAGAACAGCACTGAGCAAGTACAAACTGAAAACTGCTAAGCTGTGGACACAAAGTTTCACATACTTTCAATAGCAACATCTCATTGAATATCATGAAACTCATGAAAACATTCTGCTCATTAAACTATTGCAGAAGTTGCTTTAACAGAAATATCCTATGTGTGTACCAAAGTAAACCTCAAAGTATTCCTTACAACTTCACAAGTGGTGCTCACCATAGTTTTACCTGCTCAACTGCCCTGTCTCTCTCCAAACTAGTTAATGCTTTCTGTCTCAGTATTGTCTGGTATTTTTCAGTCAGCTGCTTCAGCACTGGTTCATATGATGTATAGTGTGCCTTCAGCCTGTGAAGAAGAGGAGGACAAATGACTTCACAAAAATGAGTTAAATCAGAGACCTAAGCCTGTGTAATTTTTTTCATTCCTCAAATACAAGTGCCCAAATGTCAACAAAGAGGAGACAGAAAAGGTATTTAGTATGTAACCACACAACTTTGTTCTCATGAGACCTCACTTGGTACACCACATCCAGTTCTGGTGCCCTCAGCATAAGAAGGATTTGGAATTGCTGATGTCCAGAGGAGGACCACAAGATAACCAAGGGCTGGAGCACCTCCCGCATCGGGAGAGGCTACAAGAGTGGAGGCTGTTTGGTCTGAAGAAGAGAAGGCTCTGGAAAGGCCTTAGAGCGTCTTCCAGTACCTGAAAGGGGACAACAAGAAACCTGGGAAGGGACATTATACAAGGGCTTGTAGTGATAGGATGAGAGCGAATGGATTGAAGCTTCAGGAGGGCAGATTTAGACTGGAGATTAGGAAGAAATTCTTGACAGTGAGGGAGGAAAGACACTAGAACAGGTTGCCCAAAGAGGTTGTGGATATCCACTCCCTGGAGGTATTCATGGCCAGGTCAGACAGGGCCTTGAGCAAGCTTGTCTAGTAGAAGGTGTCCCTGCCCATGGCACTGGGGCTAGAAATAGATGATCTTCAAGGTCCCTTCCAACCTAAATAATTCTATGAATCTATGAAACAGAAATGCCACAAAACCAAAACAAAACAAAACACAGACACATGCCAAAAAAAACCCCAAATCTCACAACCCAACACCACAAAACCCTTACCAAAATAAGAACTCAGATCAATAAAAAGATTCTGTTTGTTTGGTCATATCTTTTAAATAATCCCTCCAATTTTTATCTGTTCTCAATCCTTCATACACATACTGTACATTTCTGTTCATTTGTTTTCCTGCAGAGGGATGATATTTCATTGAAAGAAACAATCACAGCTATTACTTGACTACTAACTAAGATCCTAACCTAGACAAAGTAGCCATAATATGATTACTGTTTCTTTCTTCACAGCACATCAACTTAGAATACTTAACTTTAATTCTTCATACCAGCTAAGAGTTAAGATACATAATCTCTCAAGCAAAACACCTGACACTAACAGCTTCAAATACATTGCATTTTGCAAAAAGCTGACATACAGAAGCTAAGCCAGTGAATAGTGTTCTCTTGTAGTACTCTATCTGGATTTCAAAGTTCAAGACTCAGAACATGTAGCTGCTATTAAATGCATTGACTGATAGCAACAGCAAGAAAAATCTGTGAGGTGTTTGGAGCTGCAGTCGTAGGCCACTCCATATTATTTTAAAACAAGATCTGGCATAAACACGTGCACAGAAGAGATTCTAAACTTAACTCTTTCACCTGGTCCACTGATTTTCAGATGAACAATATCAAAGTTCTACTCACAGAGACAAATGACAGCATGACTTGGGCCACAACAATCCCAAGCAACACTACAGGCTCGGGGAAGTGTGGCTGGAAAGCTGCCTAGCAGAAAGAGACCTGGGAGTTGTAATTGGCATGCAACTCGATGAGCAAGCAGTGTACCCAGGTGGCTGTCGTGGAAGGCTAATAGGCCTATTAGATGTCCTGGCTTGCCCCACCCTTCTGCTGATGAGGAAAACAAAGGCTTGGGCCATTATGTCCCCTCCCAAAGTGACAAACAGGTACGCAGTTTAGGTACTTCTTAGTGCCTTGTCCAAATAAGGTTCAGCAAGCCCTGGTTTCACCTAATATGGTCAGTTTTGCAAATGCCCTTTTGATTGGTGAATCTCTGTGGCCAAAGGAGCCATTACACTCAGGCAACTATAAATTGAGCTAAGTTGCATGCAGCTGTGCTGCTTTTGCGAGCTGCCTCAGCGTGTGTTGCTCTGCTCAGACAATCTGTTCTGCCTCACCGCTCTCAGGCTGGACAATGTGTTCTGCTCTGCCTTCTGCTTCAGACTAGCTTAGGCCTGATGTTTTGGGCTTGAACTACCTGTGAAAATTAAGTGCTTCAAGTTTCCCAGGAGATGTTAAGCATTTCAGGATGTGGCAAGAAGTATCACTGACTCTGTGCTCTCTACACATCTGCAAAAGATCCTTCCTGCACCTCTGAAAATCTCTGTGCCAAGAGGAACCAGGATTTGGTCAGAGGTCGTCTGCCTCTTTCCCACTACCCTGTTAAAGCCTAGGAAGATCTAGAAGCCTCTCAATGGCTATCAAGACACCGATCAGTTCCAACACTGCTGCAAAGGAGCCAGGGACTACCTTAAAATTTCTGCTGCTCCACTGTGAGTAGAACAGACTCTCCCTAGGACTCCAGGCTGCCTATTTTTAAGTGGAACAAAGCCACTTTGTGGCTAAACTTTTCCAATTTTCTGATTCTCCTAAATGAACAAATTGCCCATAAGCATCCTTGTGAAGATTTTCCTGACTGAATTGGAAGCCAAATTTAACTAGTTTGTATACACTTAGCGCGTGGAGATTTTGGGAAATAAAATAACTACATATTTTGTAATTCCTGCCTTGTTAATCACCTCAACTAAATCAGTGGCAAGGAAAGCCAATGTCATGCTGGCTTGGATTAGAAATCCTGTGTCCAGCAGGAGTAGGGAGGTGATTGTCCACTTGTACTCAGCTCTAGCAAGACCACACCTCGAGTGTGGTGTTCAGTTTTGGGCACCTCATGACAAGAAGGATGTGGAGGTGCTGAAGTGAGTGCAGAGGAGGGCAACAAAGCTGGTGAAGGGCCCGGAGAATATATCTTATGAAGAGCAACTGAAGGAATTGGGGCTGGTGAATTTGAGGAATATGAGGCTGAGGGGAGACACCTCATCATTGTCTACAGGTACCTGAAAGGATGTTGTGGAGAGGTTGGTGCTGGTCTCTTCTCACAGAAAAATAGTGATAGAACAAGAAGGAATGGCCTCAAGCTGTGACTGGGTAGATTTAGAATGGAAATTAGGATTTTTTAATTTTTTTTCCCCCCAGGAAGAGTGGTCAGGCATTAGAATGGGCTGCCCAGGGAGGTGGTTGGGTCACCAGCCCTGGATGTGCTTAAAAGTCATTTGGATGTGGTGCTTGGTTTAGAGTAAACCTTGCAAGGCAGGGATATCAGTTGGACTCTGTGACCTTGGGTGTCTTTTCCAAAGAGAATGTTTCTGTGATTCTGTAATGGAAAACGTGCAGAATTCCAAGATGACATTATTATAACTCAGTATCTGTGAACTTATGATTTTCAGCCAAAGCAATGCAGCAGGTCTCACAATCACGAATGCACTGTTAACACCAATACCACTGAACTCAGTGTAATACCAATTACCCTTAAAATGGACAAAGGCTTTTCAGTCAGAAATCACCATATGTTTATGGGAAAAAAAATCTGGGTAAAGGAAAATTTCATTTTTATTTTCATCCATTAGAAATACTATGTATGTATTAATGTCATGTGGAAAATTTAAGCAATTTCTAATGGTTTTTTTTTTTTTTTTGTATGCCCCTGTACTCTGCACTGGTTAGACTGCAGCTTGGGTACTGTGTCCAGTTCTGGGGCCCCCAGTTTAAGAGGGACATTGAGATGCTTGAACGTGTCCAGAGAAGGGCAATGAGGCTGGTGAGAGGCCTCGAGCACAGCCTCTATGAGGAGAGGCTGAGGGAGCTGGGATTGTTTAGCCTGGAGAAGAGGAGGCTCAGGGGAGACCTTATTGCTGTCTACAACTACCTGAGGGGTGGTTGTAGCCAGGAGGAGGTTGCTCTCTTCTCTCAGGCAGCCAGCACCAGAACAAGAGGACACAGCCTCAAGCTGTGCCAGGGGAAATTTAGGCTTGAGGTGAGGAGAAAGTTCTTCACTGAGAGAGTCATTGGCTACTGGAATGGGCTGCCCAGGGAGGTGGTGGAGTTGCCGTCCCTGGAGCTGTTCAAGGCAGGATTGGACGTGGCACTTGGTGCCATGGTCTAGCCTTGAGCTCTGTGGTAACGGGTTGGACTTGATCTATGAGGTCTCTTCCAACCTTGGTAATACTGTGATACTGTAATACATGGCAGAATGGTCAGATGGAACTGCTCTTCACCAGGACACTAAACACAGCTGGCTTTACTTCAGCGCTTTAAATGTCACAACATTATCTCATTACCAGCCAATAATTGAAGATATTATCTTTAATGTTTCATGCATATTAAAGTAATTTTTTACCTTTTAATGTCAGAAATAAGCTTGGCTTTCTCCTGGACCACTCGCTTATGGTGCATTCGATGGAAGTCACGTTCTTTCTGCATTTTTAGGAAAGCTTCCTTTGTTTTGCTGTATGTCAACAGAAAATCCAAGACAGAAGTTTCAGTCTCCTAATAATTGCTCATCAAGGTGTACTGAATACATAAAGAACTTTCAGATCATAGAATCAACCAGGCTGGAAGAGATCTCCAAGATTATCCAGTCCAACCTAGCACCCAGCCCTATCCAGTTAACTAGACCATGGCACTAAGTGCCTCAGCCAGACTTTCCTTGAACACCTGCAGGGATGATGACTCCACCACCTCCCTGGGCAGCCCATTCCAATGGCAAATCACTCTCTCTGGGAAGAGCTTCCTCCTAACATCCAGCCTATACTTCCCCCAGCACAACTTGAGACTGTGTCCCCTTGTTCTGTTGCTGGTTGTCTGGCAGAAGATACCAACCCCCACCAGGCTACAACCTCCCTTCAGGTAGTTGTAGACAGCAATGAGGTCCCCCCTGAGCCTCCTCTTCTCCAGGCTAAACAATCCCAGCTCCCTCAGCCTTTTCTCATAGGGTTTGTGTTCCAGGCCCTTCACTAGATTTGTCACCCTTCTCTGGACATGTTCCAGGACCTCAACATCTCTGGAATTGAGGAGCTCAGCACTGGACACAGTACTCAAGGTGTGGCCTGACCAGTGTTGAGTACAGGGGAAGAATAACCTCCCTCGTCCTACTGGCCACAGTGTTTCTCACACAAGCCAGGATGCCAACTTTTCAGAGTGTGCCTTGTAGTGACTAACATGCCTTTGAGGTCTTTTTGCTGCAATCTGATGTACAAAAGCACAGGTACTCTCAGTGCCTTTAGCTTGACTCCATAAAGATTGAGCAAATTTGCAGATGAAACTGAGCTGAGTGGTGCAGTTGATAAGACTGAAGGATGGGATGGCATCCAGAAGGACCTGGACAAGCTGGACAGATAGGCTGAGAATCTCACAAGATTCAATGATGCAAAGTGCAAGATGCTCCACCTAGACTGGGGCAAAGCTCAATATCAATCCAGGCTAAGGGATGATGCAATTGAGAGCACCCCTGCAGGAAAGGGCTGAAGGGAACTTGGCGGATGAGAAGCCAGACATGAACCAACAATGGGCACTTGCAGCCCATAAGGGAAATTGCACCCTGGACCTGCTTTTGATGCCAGCAGGTCAAGAAAGGTTATTCTGCCACTCCAGTAACCTCACTTGGAGTACTGTATCCAGTTCTGGAGCCCTCAACACAAGAGAGACAGGGATCTGCTGGAACACGTCCAGAGGAAGGCCACAAGATGGATCAGAAGCAGTACCTCACCTATGAAGACAGGCTAAAAGAATTTGGGCTGCTTAGCTTGGAGAAGGCTCTGCAGAGACCTTGCAGCTACATTTCCCTGATAAGTTATGGAGTCTCCTTCTCTGGAGACTTTCAAAGCCCACCTGGATGCAGTCCTGTGCAGCCTGCTCTAGGTGATCTTGCTTTGGCAGGGAGGTTGGACTCGATTTCTGGAGGTCACTTCAATTCCTAATATTCTTTGATTCTGTGATTAAATACCTGAAGAGGACCTACAGGAAGAGGACCTACAGAAGAACTGTTTAGAAGGGCTTGTAATGGTAGAATGAGTTGCAATGATTTGAAACTGGAGCAGGGTAGATTTAGATAAGACATAAGGAAGTTCTTTATAATGACATAGGTGAAATACTGGAACAGGCTGCCCAGGAATGTGGTTGAGGCCCCTATCTGGAGGCGTTCAATATCAGACTCAATGTGGCCCTGAGCAGCTTAATCTACTTAGAGATGCCTCTGCTCACTGCAGGGGGGTTGGACAAAATGACCTTTTCCAGTCCCTTCCAACTTGACGCAATCTGTGCATCTGTGATTCTGACACTATAAATCTCAGCAGTTGAGATCAACCTTACTTGGCGCACACAAGGTCTTGTAGAGGTACATATTACAGGAGATTAGAACAAAATATTCTTGTTAAGGTTTTAAAATTCTACATGAAAATGTACTGCAATACTGATTTTCTGCTTATGTGCATCACATTTGAGCCCAATATCATGATATGTGCTAGAAGGACATCCACAGAAGCATAACCGCTGTAGCTTGTGGAAAAATTTGTTCTAGAAAATTCTAGGGACTAGAATCATGCAGTCTGTCCTATACTGCCCCTATATATGACAGCAGGAGGCAAAAGGAATGCATTTCAAAATTTATGTTTGCATGTCAGCAAACGTACTGACAGCCTGTTATTCTCTAAACTCACTCTACACACAACCATGGGACACTCTGAGATACTCTGCCCCATAAACATACAAAGAAATATTCTCTGTATATTCTGTACATTTTCCCTTGCCTTTCCTGATATGAGTTTGGCAGGAAAGAGTAGAAGATTGCTTCATTGCAAAGGAAGCTTGAAATTACCTTTCACAGAAGTGAGATTGTTTTATTTTTACAAAAATAAAGCTAATTTCCACTTCAACAGCAGTTGAAGAATCAGGGAAAAAAACTTACTGTAACAGTAGAGCATGCCAAAATCAAAGGTCCAGGAAGAAAACTCATAACTGTCAGTGCATTATATTTCATTGCAGAAATATTTTATATTTATGATATATACATTTGCTATATTTATTACCTATAGAAGCTACCATATATATGTACATTTACAAATGAATTGGTGCTTGTAGCAGGAACAGTTAGAAAGACCTGAAGAGCAGAGTAAATCAGTGTCCCTATATATATCAGTCAAAGCTCAGAAAAAGCTGGCAGGGAAATGAAAACAGGCAGGGCTGTCCCAACAGTAACACTGAAAAGCTCAAAGGAGCTGTGGACACACACAGAGCTCTCTGTATACATATGCACAAATACCAGCAGTCGAGAAACAGAGTAACTTAGGACACTGGCATTGGGATACAAACAACATATTAATGATTCTGCTCAAGCTTCTGTGAACAGCCACACATTTGAGAGGTAAATGACTCAGTAGTCTGAGGACAGTTTTGTGAAACAACTCCATTATGACACCACTCACAAAATTTGACTTGCCATAAGGTCTTGAACACAAAACCTGGCACTTCAGACCTAAGTAGATGGCTTGGTCTAAGAGCAAAATACATTGCTTATAGCCACAGCAAAGCTAATATCCATTCCTTTTAGTGAAGATATATATGAAAGACTGCAGGTCTCTCCATTTAAATTATTCTCTAACAAGCAGTTTTGTAAAAGCAGCAGAAGAGGACAAAGTCCAATAAATCCAAAGAGAAATGTTCGAAGGTGACTTAGATGCCCTGTTCCCACTGAATTTAGGTGGGACTTTATTTAGCAAGACACCGCAAGTTGTAGCCGTAAAATTTTAATCAACACATATACTCTTATGCTTTAACTCCTTCTACTGTATGTAGTATTTAGTGACAAAGATGCTAAACATATCACATAATTAAACAGATGCATTTAAATGTGGTGCACAATACAAAAAGCGTGCACTTAATTTTTTTATGGTGTAAATTGGGAAGTGTGTGCAGGAATGAGTAGATTTTGGCAAATAAATAGGAGGTGAGCTGAGGATTTTATTGTGGTTAATAGTGCTAGCAGTAATAGTAAATGTGATTTCCAGGATTGCTTTATATTTTGGCTGTTAGCATGGCTGTAAACTGGAGGTATATTCGTGAGCATGCTCCAAAAAAGCAGGACAGAAAGATACTCACAAATATTTAAACATTCTAACTGACATTTGTGAACTCAGCTTACACACCTCAGACAAAAGCTGCACACAATCATTCTACCTAACAAATTTGTAAATGTTTAAAGAACTCAAAATATCACAGCAACTCCTGTGAGTAACACAGTCTTAAATCTGATACATGATTGTGCTGTCTACCTACAATACAAAGGGTTTGACTGTAGAAAAACACCAAAATGTATGGGATTGAAGCTATTTAAATCATCAGATAGGCCGAGTTTAATGTTGTTATGAAATTACAGTTATCCAACTGCACTGGTTTAACACAGCCTTTTCCCTAGAACACCAAAGTGATGGAAAAGTAACACACAAAAAACTCTGGGTTGAGATAAAGAGTTGAGATAAGATAAGAGTTTACTGAATGACTAATGATAACAATATGTGCAATTACCTGAGCCTATTCACAGAAAAAGCAGAGGAGAAAGCAGCAGCAAGCTGAAGCAAGCAAGCTAAAAACCCAAGCCAGCAGCTTCCCCATTCCTCCCTCCCTGTCATGCTGCCATCTCAGCGGAAGACTCAACACTCAAAAAAAGCAGCAACTATAGCAAGAAGCCTTTCATGTTACAATCTGAATTTCAAGCCCCATAATATTTTGCCCAAGCCAACACTTCCTTTTTGAAGCTGGCATGAAGCAGGATGGTTTTGAATAACAGCAGCAAACCTTCAACTTCACCCATTATAAACACCCAGGCAAATATTACTACACTGCTAAATACTTGAATGACAAATGGAATAAAATTAACCAGTCCCCTGTAAGAGTTAACAATTTTCAGAGATGTTATTTACAATTTTTTCTTGCATACTGGAAAGAATATTTAGGCTTCCATTACAGAAATATTGCAGTACACAATATCCCTCACCAATCAATCGGGGTTCAGCTGTAGCCTTCAAAATCAAAGAAAGAGAAAGGGAGTATGCCTAAGGTATACTTTACTGTCACATGGAAAACAAAGGTAAAAGTACTTTTGATTTCTATCACAACACATTGTTTTTAGAGATTATTTAAATACAGATTAGTAGCATATCTAAAAATAACAACTATCATTAGCTTTGGGATAGAAACATTTACGCTGATACTTATTTCTTCTAATACACACAGAGATTTTGTTACAGCTCAGGATGCCTTCAGAAACTGGATATTAAAAGTGCATACTCATACACAGGAAAGGAAAATAATTGTGATTTTCTCTCTAACTAATGAAATCTAACCAACAGCCTGCAGTCTACTCTTTGCTCACCCGCTTGCCATGCAGTCATGTAAATACTGTATTACAATGCCCCAAATGCAATTACAGTTAGCTTCTCAACACTGAATCTCTTCCAACAATTGCCAAACAACATTAAAGCAGGAGGTAATTGGTTTATAGTCATTTATTTATTTTGGGGTCCCATGCTGCCTAAGTCCCAAACGACATCTCTTTTCTGCAAGATGGTTGCCAAGAGTACCAAGATCAGACACACCACATGTAATTAAAAGCTGCCTTCAAATACACTCCACAGCAATGTAACTCACAATGGAAGATTTCTGACTAACCCAGTCAGATCAGCATTTTTATAGTGCTCTTAAGCATTCCCTTTTCAGTGTAAGCTAGTGAGTTCTCTCTCAATACTTGAAATCTCAAATTGACCTCCAGGTAATTTTGGCTCCTGCTGGAATATTTGCTTTATCATAGCAGGGGTATTGATGACTCCAGTTATTGAATGTACAAACAAGAAAAAATGCTGTCAACAGTCACTACAGTAAATGGATTTAGTTGAGAGCATCATGATCAGCGTGTATCCAGAAGACACAAAGGAACATGCTAACTCATGTTTCAAACAGCAGAAATGTTCCATTTCATCCATTACTTCAGAAACAGAACCGCTTTAATTCATAAATTATTTAAAACAAAGTCAAATGAATGTCACAGAGGTGCTGAACATTAACAGCAACAAAAACTTTGAAAGTTATTTGAAATTAAAACTTTGAAATATTAAGTAGACACCATTAACACAAACCAAGTTTCACATCTACACAGACTCTGTTCTAATATTAGAAAGAAAATACAGCTCTCCCTACAAGTGAAGAAAGGAGAAAGGAAGACTAATTTTAAGGACATTTTAACAAGGTACATGCAGAATAAGCAGCAATGCAATGAAGACAGGAAAACTTTAATTAAGTAATAATCCACTCAGATTTTCTTGTTATAGCATATCCTGCTCAAGGGGGGCGAGGGGGGGGTTTGTGGATTAAAAAAAGGTGAAAAAGAGAAAAGCTTGTTAAAGAGACAGTAACACATTTCTGAGGGGGCATAGTTTGTCTTTTCATCTTTTATTATGCATTACTGCTTCTTACTCTTCCACTCAAAATGAGGCCAAATTCCTAACTATCCACTGTCTAAGTAATCTGCAGTGATAAGAAGGATGTTTTCTGTATGGACCACCTCCCAGTGCAAAAGTATATTCAGTCTGCAAAACACCTGCCTCTTAAAAGCTGTTCCCTTAACTATTAGAGTATAGCAAATTAACTTACTTTCAAATGTGACAAATCATTACCATTGGAAGCTAAATTATCATTATTATCAGCAACAATGATTATTTTAGATCTGAGTAGCTATTTTTCCTATAAAAAAATTATCTAAATGAAAATCAGTAGCTTCAGCAATCTTGAGGAAAATCAAAGAGATGGGTTAACGTTTCTTTTACAGCTCTGTATTTTAAACCTAGAATCATAGAATCATAGAATCATAGAATGGTTTAGGTTGGAAGGGACCTCAAGGATCATCCAGCTCCAACCCCCTGCCACAGGCAGGGACACCTCCCACTAGAGCAGCTCGCCCAAGGCCTCATCCAGCCTGACCTTAAACACCTCCAGGGAGGAAGCATCCACAACCTCCCTGGGCAACC
>WAAF01010425.1:589631-609815 GCA_013400475.1 Tricholaema leucomelas | reverse complement strand
CATCTTCGTGGCTCTCCTCTGGACCCGCTCCAGCAGTTCCATGTCCTTCTTGTGCTGGGGGCTCCAGAACTGCACACAGTACTCCAGGTGGGGTCTGACGAGAGCAGAGTAAAGGGGGAGAATCACCTCCCTTGCCCTGCTGGCCACACTGCTCTTGATGCAGCCCAGCACACGGTTGGCTGTCTGGGCTGCATGTGCACACTGTCTGCTCTAAGTTCTAAGGGAATCAAGTTGCACAGAGGCCCTGAAATAAACTAAATGTTATGTAGCTCAAGATAATCCTTTACCTACAGATAACTCTCCTAGACATGCATTCAGGGATAAAGATTTCGATTTTCAGCTTTTACAGGAATTCTTTCTGAAAATTATCATTCCAACTGATAACTTCTGAAATAGTTTCAATAGAAAGAAATGAGCCCAGAAAGAGAAAGTACTTTTTTGCCTGAGTATACTCCTCTGATTTGTTATAGCATGTAAGTGGAAAATTTTGATTATCATGTTACACCTGTTATGTAGGCAAGAAAGTAGGTATATTCAAGTGGCTTTTTGCAAATCAAACTGCAGGTTACTTCACTTATGCTCTCAGTTCTCATCCAAAACTGGCATCTGTTTCAGTCTGATGCTGTCCTGAAACTGATAATCATTGCTTCTTTCAGGATTTACGAACTCTAAGTAAAATGTACGTTAATGTGACCATACAATTTCCAGGCCAAAGAGGACACAGAACAGAGGAAACTGAAACCTGCCTAAAATAAACAGATTGTACTGTCCTCGGCAAGTTGTAACATTGAGGATCACAACCTACATCTGATTTCTTCATTCTGCAAAAAGGAGGGGGTTTTCTAATGAGCCTACCTTTATTCTCAAAGTAGACATGAGGAGAAACTTATTTACAGTGAGGGTGACAGAGCACTGGAGCAGGCTGCCCAGAAAGGTTGTGGAGTCTCCTTCTCTAGAGACTTTCAAAACCTGCCTGGGTGCATTCCTGTGCAGACTACTCTAGGTGATCCTGTTTCGGAAGGGTGGTTGGACTGGATGACCTCTGGAGGTCCCTTTCAACCTTTAATATTCTGTGATTTTGTGACATAGTAGAGCTATTACATGTGCTCCATGGCACACAACCCAGGGAATCTTTGCAAGGCATGTACAAAACAGATAGCTTTTAATCTAGCTTGGCCACAAACTTAAGCACATCTTAAGCACATCAAACAAAAGAATTTTCAAACTATGTTTCCTTAATTAGTCTGCAGATCTCCTTTTTACTCACAAGCTGAAACACAGCCAAGTCTCTAGGAATACTTAGTCAAGGATTACCAGTTCCAGGAATATAGGAAACAATCACAGCAACAGCCTGGTGCATGCATGTGAATAGCAAATGATTCATTTGCTCATCAGACTGGCAACAAGCTGCCAGCATCAGTGAGCTCTCTGGTATCAGGAGGTATAGGCTGTCAGATATGTGAATTTACAGTCAATCAGCTTTGCACTTTATACTCTAAAGCTGTCAATCTAATATCTTCAATATGCAACAAAAACACTATGAAGTCTTCTATAGCAAAATAATAGAAAATTTAATGGTAAAATAGACACTTTTAAAATAATGTAAGTGAAATTTTAAGTTCCTTAAAGCATAACTGGAAGAAAAAAAAAGTGCATGTGCAAAAAAAAACCCCAAAAAACCTACAGTACAAAAATCAACTCAAGTGTTAAAAAATTCTTCATTACAACATAGAAACAGAGTGAGTTTGGCAAAAACCAAGGCATAACCAAATGACAACATCTTATACAGCTAGGTAGAATACCAGATTGTTTTCTCAAAGTCTGAAATAAACACAGATAATTTGGTCCAACTTAAGTGACCTTTAGGTCTGAGACAGACAACATCAGAGCAAGTACGTTGGTAAATTTTCCCCACGTTAATTCATTTCTCATTTTAAATTCCATTAGTACTTGATCACCACAGCATGAGAGCGAGAGTGTCATCCCAATACATAATGAGGAACCTGAGTACACTAATCTGCCCTCACTTTCATTAATATTGTAAATTATCTATTTCAAACCAACATGAAACATTTTGAAATAATGTATTAATGCAGAAAGAATCTCAGTACAGTAAGATTAGATCCTGACGTGCTGAGCTCATTTGCAATGCTACTGAAATTAAAAATACTACTTACAGAGAAAAAAAATATATGTGCAGCTAAGGATTTACAAGATAGAGTCTGCACTTCCTCTGTTAAAAAGTAATTTCAATTTTCCCATTGATATAAATCCACACTCTAAGTGCTTCAAAGAATGCTGTAGCTTCATTAAAAGGTCACTATTTATATCTGTCCAGCATTAATTATCTTTTAGCATAAAAACTATTACACTTCAAATTTAATGTTATTCATATCAGCTCTTTTGTGGAAAAAGAATGCAGAATTACAGTGCTCCTTCCCTAAGGAATCATTTAAGTTGCATTGTTATGCTATCAAAAAGCAGATCATTATTATTTCCAAAGGCAAGGCTTGACTGGTGAGCTCTGTGTTAACAAAACCAGATGCAAATGACAGCAATGATTCCCTTTTAGAGACTATTTCTAAGACAATGTAAAAGCTTTTGTAGGAAAAAATAAGATGTTTCTACCTGTTCAAATTTACTACTTTTCAAATTGAACAATTTCAAAAGACCTTATCAAAAGAACTTGGAACCTCTCATGTCTAATGACTGACTACAAGATAATTCAAGGAGAGGTGTTTCCTCTTCTCATAATCTTTCCAATGTAACTTCCAGATTCAAAGTGAGCTTGTAACTGAAAACATTTCAATAAAACTATATGATGTGTCATATTCTGCTGCAAAATTGTTAATCTGTCCTCTCAAGCTTTGCCCCATTCCTGGTACATCATATTTAATCAATATAAATAGACAAATCCTGTGGTATCCCATGTGTGAAGGTGCTGGAGGAAGTAAGTATTTAGACAAAGTTCTGCACAAAGTATGGACAAAATCCTTGCAATCTAAAAAAGCTGGGGTGAACAACAACAACAATAACAAAAGATAGAAACAGCACAAAACTTTACTCTTCTGATTACTGTAGGAATTAATTTTTAAAAGAAAAAACAAACTTAAAGTATTATTTTGATCGATGTACCCAAAATTGTGAAGTAAATACTAAATATTCTACTTAAAACACGAAGTATCTGTGATGAATATCCAAGCACACCCACAACAATTAAGGTGCAAATACCACAGCATACTACAAAATATGCAATTTTTTAGGTTGGCACCTATGTTCTGGAAACCAAGAAAATAAAAATACATGATTTCTCAGCTCAGCTGAAGGGAAATGTTGGTCATTTTGCATTGGATTCACTTGATCCAGTGATGATTCCTGTACTGTAGCTGGTTTTAGCTTTCCTTGGTAGTCACTGAAAAGTATAAAATGCACTAAAATATATAACTAAATTCATTTTGGTTTAAAAGTGCTGGCTTAAACTCAAATAAATTGTGTCCTGAAAATGAGTGTTTCTCTTCACTGATCACAAGAGGCCTCAGGTGGCCACTTCAGGCATGTAAATGTGTAGGGTTGGATAAAATGCACCTAGTCCTTCAAAGGCACCTGTTTTGAATCTTCCCATAGTCAGCATTCTTGAAAGCCTGCCATTAAAACAACAACTTGCATTCTCATTCTTGATATTACTATATTTGGCAAAATGCTGCCTATTTAAGAATTACTTGTCCTCAGAAGAGTTTTCTGCAAATATACTCTGAAAATCTGGAAATATTTGAATCCTGAGTATCTACTTCCTATTTCTCAAATTACCATAAACACTTAAGAGTATTTACCATTCTGTTTGGAAGCAGTCAAGGGTTCTGGACATTCCCAGTCTGACCAGGAAATTGCAGAAGAAGTCGTCAGTTGTTCCAGGTATTTCAGACACTGATTTCTCGGAAGTCAGAACTGATTGCAAAGCCTGAAATGAAAAAAAAAAATAGATAATAATTATTAAACCTACATGAGAAATGTAATCATCACACCTTCTAGTTTTAAAATCATCTAAAGGCTCAGGTCTACTGAAGTACACCTGAATGCTTGCCCTGATCAAAGCTGTAATCACTGACCCTTCTAATGTTGCAGTCTGACTCTTCTAGCATTGAGGTCTGTGGAAGCTTATAGAGGAGTAACTGGAAAACCACCTGATTGAAGCAAGTATTCTGAACCATACATAATTTGATACAGACTTGAAATTATTTAAACTGATGGATGATCTTCTGTCACTGATCAGAGTTCTCATAATCCTGCACCCTTCAGCAACCTTCAAGCCTACTGATGAGAAAAACCAGTACTCCATCTAACACAAAAGTCCAAGGTGATAGTAAAACAGCTTCCGTTCTTTTTCTAATGATGCATGCAATGGAGAGCATGAAAGAACTGCACCTCCATCATTAGATCTCAGAGCAAGTCCCACTCAAGATCAATTCTCCCTTCTCAACATCCATATGCAGACACTGAATCAAGCTGCCAGACAACACTGCTACAAGTGTTAGATGAATGCAGATGGTGTCCCTAGAATTCATACACAGCTCCTCCAGTGCCATCAAGATAGACAGCTACTCAGATAAGAGCAGCTCATGAGTCAAGCACAGTAGCAAAAAAAGCAGAGTGAAAACACTACAGAGGAAAAAAAAAATCCCTTTCACAGCTTTCTGTTGCAATGCAAATTTCTTTCACCCAGGCCTATTCAGCTAACTCACTGCAAAGCTTGATATTAGGGGCTCCTAGAAAGATTTTGATATGCAAGGAGGTACAAGAAAAAGTAAAATATTATCAATTCTGAGACTACCCCTCTGCAAAATGCATTTGAAGATAACCAGGTGATACAGACTGCCAAACATGGCAGCCACAGGTGGCTTTAATTCATTCAGACTCCAAATCTATTACAGCAACTTGACACACCTAAACATGATCTTAGCATTTGAGAACTTCATGTTGGCACAATGCTGCAATGGGCTTGCTCAAAAATGCAGGCTACTGTCCAAGACAAGATACTGCACTGCACATACCTGTCCCCTCAGCTTGCAGCTATCACTTGGTATGCTCTTGAAAGAAACTCCAATTCTGTAACAACGTGTGCTACATATTATTCAAATAAAAGATACTACTGCAGAGAAGAGAAACTGTAACAGCTTCCACACATGCATACCTTCTTTTCTTCATTTCAATATGGACAAAACTGAAAAAAAAGTCCAGTGAGATTTCATCAAGACATGATAAGGCCTGTGACTGTGAGTAATTTCTTCCATCTATTTAAAAAAGCCTCTGTGGGCCAGGGGGTTTTGATAACTCCATTCATTTATGGCATATTCATGTCCTTAGTGGGAGCTCTATCAACACAACTGCATAAATTACCTGGAGATAAAGGCATTTCTCTTGATAAAATAAAAACACTGCAATAATCTCATACCCATTTTGTATAATACAGAATGCACTTTATTACTGCAGAAGAGAAAGCTGAATGGAGATCTGATCAATGTTTACAAATGCCTGAAGGGTGGCTGACAAAAAGATGAGGTCAGTCTCTTTTCAGTGGTGCCCTGTGATAGGATGAGGGGCAATGAACATGTACTGGAACAGAGGAAATTTCACCTTAATATCAGGAAAAACTTCTTTACCACGAGGGTGCTGGACTACTGGAACAGAGTGCCCAGAGAGGTTGTCTCCCTTTCTAGACACTTTCAAACCCTGCCCAGATGTATGCCACGAAGATGATCAGAGGGCTGGAGCACCTCTGCTATGAGGACAGGCTGAGAGAGTTGGGGCTCTTCAGCCTGCAGAAGAGAAGGCTTCGAGGAGACCTTATAGTGGCTTTCCAGTATCTGAAGGGAGCCTACAGGAAGGCTGGGGAGGGACTATTTACACGGTCTAGTAATGACAGGAGGAGAGGTAATGGGTTTAAACTGGAAGAGGGGAGATTTAGACTGGATGTTAGGAGGAAGTTCTTTACAGTGAGGGTGGTGAGACACTGGAACAGGTTGCCCAGGTAGATTGTGGATGCTTCCCCCCTGGAGGCATTTAAGGCCAGACTGGATGAGGCCTTGAGCAACCTGCTCTAGTGGGAGGTGTCCCTATCTATGGCAGGGGGTTGGAGCTGGATGATCCTTGAGGTCCCTTCCAACCTAAACCATTGTATGATTCCTGTGTGATCTGCTCTGGCAGAGGAGTTGAATTAGATGATCTCCAGAGGTCCCTTGCAACCTCCTAACATTCTGTGACTGTTTAATTCAAGCAGCCTACCTACTGTAAACATCAAGAATTGTACATATACAATGAAGGCCAAGTAACACTGTAGTATGAACAATACAATATGTCAAGTGCAATGCAATATTTAGCATTATTTCTATTACCAGAGACAGAATATCAAACAGATCTACCTTCTAACTGAGGTAGCACAAAAACCAAAGAGAGTACATCTCCAGACATACAGCTGTATCCCTTTCTTCTTTCTTTTCTTTCCTTAAGTGAAGCAAATGTCTACCACTGTTGTTTGTAGTTTCCCAAACATGTCTGTAAATCCATTCTTCAGAAGTAACAACACAGCTTGATTCCCTTAATAAATGGAAATATGATAGGAATTCACTTCATCTCAGCAGAAAAGAATTTATTAACTAGATCCTAGCACAGAGAATGATTTCAGGAACAATATAGAGAAAAACGAATGCAGTCCACACAGGCACAGCATTGGAACAGGGCTTCAGGAAACCAGAACTAGTTTTGTGACCAATACTGATGTTAGGCTAATAACTTCCTTTAATCTTAACCTTTGATGATTACCTTTAGAATGACATCTTTGTTGCTTTGGTAAGTGTACTTTTATCCATTTCAAAATGAGCAAAATTCAATCTATTAATGTACTACCAAAAGACATTCTCTAGAAGCTATATATGAAAAAAACCTATCTTGTTGATATTTATTTTGATTTAATGGTCAGAATACAAACTAATTATTTGCTTTGGTGAATATTTTTAAACATTTCTTGTTTAAGTTGTTTGTTTATGGTTTTTGTTTGTTTGTTTTTAATTAAAATCATAGACTCATAGAATACTTCAGGTTGGAAGGCACCCTAAAGGTCTGCTAGTCCAATTCCCCTGCAGTGAGCAGGGGCATCTTAGAATCATAGAGTCAACCATGTTGGAAGAGATCTCCAAGATCATCCAGTCCAACCTATCCAACCAAGATCATGCAGTCCAGCCCTATCCAATCAACCAGACCATGGCACTAAGTGCCTCATCCAGTCTTTCCTTGAACACCTCCAGGGACGGCAACTCTCAACTTGATCAGGTTGCTCACAGCCCCAGACAGCCTGACCCAGAAGAGTTTTCAGGGATGGGGCATCTACAAAGAATGTATCGCCCAGCACAGGTGTATTTTGAATCAGCTGCCATTTCAACAGCTTTCTAATGGAAAATGATAATTAGAAAATGAAAAATAAAGCTTCACCACCGATTTCCCTGTTGGGAGCAAAATAAACACGTGAAACGTAAATGTTGAGGGAACCTCACCAAACTTTAAAGATGAGTAGTTTTACTGCATGCATGCTTGTGGAAATATTTTTGCTAACAGGACATGGAATGATAAATATGAGCACCCATGCTGGGATGTGTCCTTGAGTCCATCTTGGACTTAAGATACCAGGTGGTGGGTGGTACCGCCCCCCCCCCACATGCAGCTGTGGGAGGTAGAGTGCCAGCTGCAAGGAGGCCGGGTTAGCCAGCCCAAGGGGCTGAACTTACAGGATTGTTATTGTAATATTAAACTGTGTGTACCTCACATGTAACCCTGGACCAATCTGTACTTTCCACATGTACCAATCTTAAACTAAGTTAGCTGTGCATGCCTCTTCCAAGTAAGCATATAAGTCACTGTAACACGGAAATAAAGCGGAGAACGACCATCTAATCATATTGATGACCCAAGAGTCATTTATCCCAGGTGCAACGCCTGCACATGCTGAGATGCAGAAGAAAATCGAATATACCTCAATATCTCCTGCAGAAACACCTTAACTCCTACACAGCCATTTTTCATTTTTTTAAAAAGGTAAGTAGCACCATCTCTCATTTGCTTATGCTTGCTCTTCTTCATTTAGCAATTAGCACTAATGACTTTGAAAGCAAGTTTGAAAATAAGCATTTTTCTTTGATATTCCTGGTTATACTTGACCTTTTACACAGAGTGTAAAAACCCCTGTACTCAGTTTAGAAACTAGATATTTATAGCACCTGGCTTTGGCAAACCACTTAAATATATTTGGATATTCACTTGACATGTGTTCTCTCTAAGCAGGTTCTCCTGCGGGTTCTCCTCCTCTTCCCTGGAGGTGTTTAAGGCCAGGCTGGATGAGGCCTTGAGCAACCTGCTCTAGTGGGAGGTGTCCCTGCCTATGGCAGGGGGTTGGAGCTCGATGATCCTTGAGGTCCCTTCCAACCTAAACCATTCTATGATTCTTTTTCACTTTTTTAGCAAAAAAAAAAAAAAAATTAATTAAATACCTAATCCCATATTATGTTATTATTAATTAATTAAATACCTAATCCCATATTATAAGTTACATTTCAATTAGTATTGGAATGTAATTTATAATATGGGATTAGGTATTTAAATTACAGCAAATACATACAATCACTTAAAACTCTTTCACACAGGGTAACTGTTCTAGGACATGGTTGTTACTTAATCTAACCTTTCTTTTAGCCAATATTAGAAGGTAATAATTGAAAAAGTGTATCCATTATTTATCATGTGAAGAAGACAGCCTTCGACAGTGCTTCCTATTTCAGAGTCTGGATATTGATTCAATATTAATTCACAGAGAACAATGCCTCTAACTTGAGACACCAAAAGCATTTGCTGCAGCACTTGTTTTTTCCAGTGAATTAGCATCAAACAATCTAGTCACTGAGCCTCATAAAATATACAGTAAATGGTTATGAAAGCTGTCCAAGAACTAGTAAATATATAAAAACATTTTACTACTCATGTCTTTGTCTAAAGTTCAACAATATTTTGTAATTTCAAAATTATGGGAAAAAAAAAAGAAAAGAAAAAGAGTCCTCAGAATATCTTGGAAGTCTGTGGTGGAAGCAACCTTAAAGATCATCTAATTCCACCCCATTTTACCAGGGGTAGGAACACCTTCTACTAGATGAAGTTGCTCAAAGCCCCATCGAAGGATGAGTCAAGAAGTGAGAAGGTAAATATCTAGTAGCATTAAGCACAAAACTACAGAGAATTTGCATTTTTGCATACACATTCTTCTTTTGTTTTAAAGAAAGGTAATGCTTTCTTCGGTTTGATTAAATGAGGTATTATCATATAATTTCCTACCACACAAAGTTTAATAAATCAATAAAGAGGTAAAAAGTTATTTAAATATATCTCTGTCAAAAGATTAACAGATTAAAAATGCTGTTTCACTTCTTATTTGAATGTCAACTCAATACAACTGAAAAAAAATTCAATTGTCCCTAAAAGACAATAAGAATTTCCACTACTGGGTTAACAATAAGCATGTTCAGTCTTAAAAACTGCAATCTTTCCCTTAATTTTTGGGCATATTCAGTTTTAAAACACATAAGGCTCCAGTATTGGCAATTTTCATTCCAACTGTAGCCTAAATTACATTCGTGATTTGCTGATACGCACTAGCGCAGAAGGAAATGTGTGTTTTCCCTCCATTCTGATGTTAAGAATGAGCAGCACAATTTTACATTTTCATAATTCATCCTTTTCTTTTGCAAAAAAACAAAGACTATGGAGATAGGCTACTGATGAGGCTGAGATAGTGGTGACATTAGAAACAGGTAGGGAAAAGCACTTTTCCGTTATATAGTTATAAGTAAACTCAGGTAACAACCCCATCGTGGAACTCATGGCTGCTTTGAAATAAAATTGTCATTGCAACAAGTGTCAAAAGACAATGGTGTGAAATGACTGATAATTTTGTTAATACTTTGAAATAACAGCCCATCCTGTATTTTCAATATATGAATATTTTTAGCAAGACACAAGTTTTTGTGGTTCTTAAGCACATGCAGTTTGTTTCTGGGTCAGGAATCAAACTCTGATCCATTCTCCTCAAATACAGAAACAAAGCCTAGAATACCGATACATTGTAATGGCAATATCTTTCCAGTTTCCTGTATTTGTCACATGTATTTGCAACATCATCTTGTTTAGAATGTAAAGAAGTGAAATGTAGATGAAAATCAGGATACATAAGTAGACCTTCCCACTATGGCATATGTTTACTTCCAGAAACGTCAAAAAAATTACAGACAAACTTTACCATACAAACTGAAGTAAATTGTGATGTGTAAATTTAAAGCCATTTATGCCAACTGAATTACACACAGTCTTAGAATGACCAGGAAGTTCTTACTAAAATCCGGGCATCTTCAGCCTGCTCTTGAATAGTCTGCAGAGCCTTTGACAGATCCTCGTCATCCTCCTCCTCAAGACTAAATTCATCATCTGACGGAACCTAAAGGAAATTACTTAGGTTAGGTATGAGCATATCTCATACGTATTTCTTTCAGAATACAACTGTTTCTACTCCCTGTACAGTTACTAAAGATAATCATAAGTGTGCACTTGTAACCCAGGATCTGGTTGGCCCTCTGGACTGCATCAGGAGAAGTGTGGCCAGCACGTCGAGGGAGGTGATTCTCCCCCTCTACTCCGCTTCCCACTTGGAATAGCACACCCACTTCTGGAGCCCCTATTACAAGAGGGATGTGGACACGCTGAACCGTGTCCAGAGAAGGGCCACTGGTATGATCAGAGGGCTGGAGCACCTCTCCTATGAGGACAGACTGAAAGAGTTGGGACTGTTCAGTCTGGAGAAGAGGAGGCTCTCAGGTGACTTTATTGTGGCTTTCCAGTATCTGAAAGGGGGTTACAAAAAAGCTGGGGAGAGACTTTTTAGCATATCAGGGAGTGACAGGACTAGAAGGAATGGAGCAAAGATGGAGGTGGGTAGGTTCAGACTGGACATGAGGAGGAAGTTGTTCAGCATGAGAGTGGTGAGAGCCTGGAATGGGTTACCCAGGGAGGTAGTTCATGCCCCATCCCTGAAGGTGTTTAAGGCCAGGCTGGATGAGGCTGTGGGCAGCCTGCTCCAGGGTAGGGTGTCCCTGCCCATGGCAGGGGGGTTGGAAGTAGATGATCTTTGTGGTCCCTTCCAACCCTGACTGATTCTATGATTCTATAATATCATTCTTGTTAAAATAATATTTTGCCATATTTAAACAGAATTTTACAGAATACAGAAAATAGAATATTGAACTTTTCATCACAAATAAGCTGAAACATCTAAACATGTCTGTCATTAAATAAAAGTATTTAATGTTCAAATAAAAGTAAAACAGAACAAAACAACTGACAGCAAAATCTCTCGAAAAATAAAGATGTGCCTAAGATCATTGCTCTTTATAGGTGATTTGGTGTTGTTTTTCCTAGGACATTTTTGTGACTGATGCAAAGTAAAACAAGAGAATGACACATGAACACTCTACCACATATGTCAGAAGACTGTGAATCTAATAGATTACCTCTTCATATCGATAATCATCTGTAGAGTCATCTGTTATGGTCAGTTCTGGAGATTTTGTTAAGTCTGAAACAGCTGAGATGAGTTCTAACTTTAACAAAATAAAATCATAAACCAATCATCCATAAATCTGTTATCACCACCTTCATTCTTTCATTCTTTTTTTTGGTCTTTTTTTTTTTTTTTTTGACACAAAGCTTTATACTTCCAAGGCTTCTTTCAGCCTTTAGGTGAACAAGCCCAGCTTCAGCAAAAACTATACACACAGAGATAGAATTTATAGTTTTTATATAGCAGGTTTAAACACTATTAAAATTTGCCCCATCAGATCTATCAAAATGAGAAGCTAAGCACTGTTTGGAATTAAAGAGTAGCTAAATCTTGCTCTGACATAATCCATAATCATCATTTTTCACCATGATCTTACTGCACTGAGGTTTCCATAAACTTTATGCTTCTAGGCATAACTAGCATCATGCTCTCTTAAAGTATTCAAGAAGGATGTAGATGTGGTACTTCAGAATATAGTTTAGTGGTCATGGTGGTTGGGTTATGGTTGGACTTGATCTTAAAAGTCTTTTCCCGCTTTGATTCTATGATTTCTTGCTCTCAGAACAGCATCTTTTATCAAATTCATATGTACAAATGAAAACATGAACATCTGAGATCAAAGACTGAACACTGAAGCTGATACAAACACCTTAATTATTAGAATATATTACAAAAAAATAGATTAGGAACTTTCAAAAAAAAATCTGAAAATTATCTACAGTTCCTCCAAATGTTTGAGTCAAATTTTTCATTAAAAGTATCTGCAAATGGTGTAAATATGCAACCCAAACAGACATTTTTCTCATCACCTAGCCTGACGGCCCATATGAGTACAACAAAAATGGTTCTCAGAAAGATGCTCTGTTGACAGTTTCCCTAGGAAATCTGTTACCCTACACATGACCTTTGAAAATAAACCCCAGATCAACTTGTGAAAAAATGGCAATTCAGTACTCTGTACACACAGAGGAGGAAGGAAAAAAAGAGATGATTTTCCAGCTTTGCATAAAGTTTCCAAAACCTGATTTTCCTAAAAAGCAGACCTACACTTGACACAGTATAACATATATGTAAAAATATCATCTACATTCAAGACCCCAGCATCATAAGACCAACAAAACCATCAGTTAAACTGTAACTAACTACTGAAGATCACATCATGAAAGAACGGTTAACTACCATTTGTTTTTCAGAGATCTTTATAGAGGTTTGACATAAAAGATGGGGAGATGTCATTTTCTTTTGCCAAGAAAACAAACCAAACAAAAAACAAACCATAACAAAAGACCAAACTAACAAATTCACAGTAACAACAACAAAAAAAAAAAAAAAAAAAAAAAAAAAAAAAAAAAAAAAAAAAAAAAAAAAAAAAAAAGAAGAAAATAAATCAGCAAACACAGAACTCAGTGAGAAAACAGAGGCATAATATTTAAGTAACCAAGTCAAAGAACATCTGTGTTATTTAACTGCAGGGTAACATTATATGCTTACTATAAAATCTGTATACCTATATAGGAAACTGGCATGAACACTGAAGAATTTCCTATCTAGGCTTAATATTGAAAGCAAATGTCTGTTACTATGTGCCCCCCAAATTTACTTACCAGGTTACTGTGTCACAGACTGCAGATGCGGACCACGGGACTTTAATTTGGGTCACCATCTCTCTGCATCTCAAATTTCATTCCCTGACAATGGTTCATTTCATAACCTGATTGATTCTTAAATCCTGAATTCTAAAAATCTAAATTTCACAGAAATTCATCTCCAAAAAAAAAAGTTTACCAGCTTTCTTTCATAAGGAGATAAAGAAAGGAATCCCCAGACCATTAGATTCAACAGGCCTAAGCCCATTCTCTATCCCATCAGAAGAAATGTAGATTAACTCTTCTGAATTTTAACAGAATAATAAAGAAACTGTGTGATTCAGTAAATGAACCTCTTATTATTATGACACTCCAGGACCATATGTGGGTCCATCAAGATAATCAAGAGAACAGAGATACAAACTTCTTGTATTGATATGACTTTCAAAAGCTGACCCAATAGACTCAAAATCATGGAGTCTTAGAATTATTTCAATTGGGAACGACCTCCAAGATCATCTAAGGTGATGACCAGGGACTTGGACATGAAGGCTAGCTTTCAGTTATCTGCCTGCTCCACAGTACAACGGGAATGTTTTGGTCCTCACATCACTTTCTGGCCTAGTCAACCAGTTCCTAATTCCTGGACTTTGTCCCTTGAACGCAAAGGGAGGAAAGTTCATCTGAACTGCTGACTACATAAGAAAAATGGAACAGCAGCAAAGTGGGACTGCAGGATGAGTAGGTTTTGTTTACTATTTGAAACAGCAAGATGCTTGCAGCAGTCAAGATAAAAGACAGCGATGCTGACTGACTAGTTAGGGTAATATAATTTTACAAAGGGGCTTTTTAGAACAAGACATCCTAGCACCATCTAGCTGACTACACATTCTCTCTTCAAAGAATGAGACTTTGAAAAGCATGGTTGTGTTAGTATGGCGTGAATACTTGGGTACAACATTTTTTGTATGAAGCAGGGGACATTTTCCATATAAACATATAGTAATTCCATGTAAAAAACAGGTATCTGCATACTTCTGTGGATACTCAAAGTCTCTTCATTACCTTATAGCACAGTATTTATCAAGTTGAAATTAATTTAAATAAAATATACCTAAACAAAATACTAAACTCAATGACTTTTCACACCATATTTTACCAGAACACATTCTTTTTAACTGTCTTCTGTATGATCCTCCCTCACTTAAACACTTTCAAACATTGTCTTTTTTTTTTTGATTGTCTACTGATCTGGTTGTCCTTGCAGTCTACTATGGTCAAAACTAATGCATCTTTGCAAACACATGGGCTAAAATACTACTTTCAAAAATCATATTACTGTTTCCTTTCTGTTTTTTTTCTTTTCTTTTCCAAAAAAATCATAGCCAGGTGCATAATAAAATGCAGGAATTGGGGGTTTTTACACTATTGTATTTTCCCAAACACTGTGAACTACTTTTTAAACATGTCCTGATGCAGTGCTTTTTAAAGCAACTAGCACAGTGTGAAAACAGCTGTCAGTTTCAAGAACACAGAAACAGAGGTAAAAGCTTGCAGAGGACAGCCTTCCATCTTTTGCCTTTCAGGGTTTTTTAAAATGCTTTTATATTGGTTTACATCTTAATTCTAGCAAGGCAGAAAAAAACTCAGGTATTGGCAGAATCTAACACTTGAGCTCTGTTCAGCCTCTGAAACAAAGCTTGAAAGACCTTTATTTGGCACTCACAGCTGTAAGAGAAAAGACAGACAGTCTGATCTAATGACAAAAACCAGAATTTGGGTCATCTGACCAAAAATTACACATTTAAGAGTCATAAAGTCCTAATGTAATTTGCTAAACTCAATTCTGAAAATATTTTATACTGTTGTGAGGGTTTTTTTCCTCTAAAAGTCATAGCAAATGAAATTATGTCTAGGTTATGGCATCATAATCTTTATATTTGGTCATACACAGCTCTAAACCAAACCATGGATATCTATCCACGTGGCAGGCACTGGAAAGCGAGCAATGCAGCACACTGGGACAGTGGATCCTAATAACGACTCATTTCTCTACAGATACTCTGTATTTATTGGCAAACAACTAACAGAAGAGAGGCAGTAAGTGTCTTTCATGTCAGGAGTTTATCTTTTGCTCAGATTACTTCATCATCGAGGGATGACAAAGTTATCCCGCTTTTCCTAAGGGCCACTCAAGGACTCCTGCCATCAGAACCGAAAACAAGCCCCACGTTAAAGCGAGCAAGACCCTACAGTCTCTACCGGGAAAAAGCCCAAACCCCCCATCCTGTCCCCTTCTTGCCTTAAAGGGCAATAACCCACAAAAAGACGCAACGAGGAGGTGGGCTTTGGAGTTTCTTTCCCTTTCTCTTCATGAAGCATGTTGGCATCCCGGAGGTCTCCTGCAAAGACGCTCCTGCCCTGACTCGCCCCTCCCAAGCTGTAGCCGAAGCAGCCCTGGGGGTCTCTCTTTCTGTGGAAAACGTGGGCAGAAGGGCGGGAGCGCGGAGAGAAAAGCCCGCTCACGCCCCTCGCCACCTGAGGCAGGGAACCGGAGTCATCCTGGGGCGGCTGCACCTACACACACACACACCGACGGAAGGATACTCTGGAGGCTGAAAGCCTCCTCAGAGCTGCCGGCCGCCGCCAGCTCCATGGCCGTTGCCTGCCCGCTGTAGCGTCCTGCCGTTGCCAGGAGCGGCCTCTCGCGAGAAGTGACGCCCGGCCGCTGCGGGGAGGTGGCTGGGCCAGAGCCCTGGCAGCTGTGGTGAGCGGAGGGCACGGCTTCAGGCTTGAGGAGCGTAGGTTTAGACTACATATTAGGGAGAAATTCTTTCCAGTGAGGGTGGTGGGACACTGGAAGAGATTGCTGAGAGAGATCGTGGATACCCCCTGCCCAGGGGTGTTCAAGGCCAGGACCCATGAGGTGTTGAGCAGCCTGGTCTGGTGGAAGGTGTTACTGCCCATGGCAGGGGTATTTCAACTAGATGATCTTTAAGGCCCCTTCCAATCTAAAGCATTCCATGAATATTAACTTCGTGAACATTTAGTTCATGCAGTTCAGTTCAGCATTATGCACACGTTCTTGCCGCTGGGGGTGCCAGCAGACGGTAGAAGTTGAGAGAAAGCTTCTTGTATTTTACTAGCAGAGAAGCCGCTCCAGTGCCAGAGGGGCTGTGAGGAGGTGTCTGGAAGTTCCCAAGGTGGTCAGTGGCAAATCCAGAGCAGGTGACCCTGTGCTCTCAGGATTCTCCTTGCTGCTTCGGCGGCCTTTCTGACAAGAAGATGGTGTTCTTTAGTAAAAGCAACAGAACAGAAGGGAGGGGAAGACTGCTCATTAAAAGGGAGTAATTTCTTCTTTGAAGGGGACACTTTTGTAGCTGAAACAGGTGTTTTTGCTGGTTCACCTGAGCTCAGACCTGCCGGAGTGATTGCTTAAAGTTTCTGCAGTATGTTGGAGTTCAATGAGCAAGAGTTTTCCCAGTCAAAAATCTGGGAAAGAATCATGGAACAGTTTTATTTAGAAGAGACCTGTAAAATCAAGTCACCTGTTAACCCAGCACTGTCAAATCCTCCACTAAACCATGTTCCTCAGCACCACATCTACACTTCTTTTAAATACCTTTAGGGATGGTGACTCCACCACTGCCCTGGACAGTCTACTCCAGAGCTTTACAACCGTTTAGGGGAAGAAAAATTTCTTAGTGTATAACCTAAACCTCCCCTGGTGCAACTCAAGGCTATTTCCTGTTGCTATCCTAAGCATACCATACCCTATACATTTGTGAAGAATACATACTATGACTCTTAAGCATCTGAGATGAAGTTACAGAAGTCAGAATATATTTCTCTTCCTTCTTGCATTTTAAAATAAAGCTAGAGATCTCAGTCCTGTGTTTTCATTGAGTTAATGGGCTTTGCATGCAGCAGGGATCCAGAATCAGTGCTTGAATTAAAGTAACTGAAAATAAATGTCCACATTATCTGGAAAAAAGGAAAGAAAAAAACCCAAAACCAAACAACCCGCAAGTTTGATATATGTCAGGGCTTAAGCTCACCTGGGTTCAAGAGACAGAGAGCAAATGCTGGCATTTCTTTCTTTTTTTTTTTGTCTTGTAGGGTTCTTTTTTTCCCTTCAGAGGAAAGTGATGTGGCAAGAACAAAGCTTTTTCATCCATACCCAACCCAAAAGAGCAGCTGTGAACTACAGCAAAGAATCTTAAAACCAGTAACAAAATAATAAACAGAAGTGGCATCGTAAAACACAACATTCATAACTCAGTGCTTCCAAAATTGTGGGATTAAAAAGTCATAGCACAAGAAGGGCTTATTCACCACAAATCACAAAGTGCCGGTGCACTTACGTCACATTACTCCAGGTTAATACTAGTTGCTGCTCTCATCAACAGGCTTGCTGTTAGCTTTTACATAAAGAGTTGAACAACAAAATGCTAAGCAATATCCTTCTCCACTTCTGAATTTTCTCTCACTACAAATCCTTCACAAGACTTCTCTATCTCACTAAAATGTGGAAATGTATAGTATCCACAACTGAAGAAGGCCAATGAAAACTTAAGAAGGGCCCAGAGAAGTGCTTCAGGGAAGATTAAGATTGGAAAACATAGTGAAGGACAAAAGAATCTATCTTCTTGGTTTATTAAAGGAGCAGTTAAACAGATCAAAGTGCAAGGGTAATAGATTTGATAAGAAAGGCTACACAAAGATAAAACCATATCAAGAATTAAAATAAATTACAACTGAAAACAAAGAGCAGATTTTAAACAAATATCTACTGGACCCATTTTCAAGTATAAGAGAAACTATTCCTGGGCTATTTTAGACACGACAGGATTTTTCATAGAAGTTATTTTCTACACTCAGACACCAGACAGTTTAGGGCATCCTAGGGCTTGCATTTTCAAAAAGTCTGATACAGTTGTGCATTCCAGGGAAAAAAGAAATGGGAAGATTACAAGGTCTACTGTATGTGGAGATTAGCCAGTATCCAAGGACTCATAGAGGTTGGGGTTTTTTTTGCCTTTAAGGAAGAATTGGTTGGTTACTGATTGCTACCGATTGTTTTCTGAAGTCTTAAAGCTTTGTTGGGTAGCAGTGTTTGTTTGGCAACCTTTAAGCTATTTATATCTTCCCATCACGACTATATGAATGACCTGGTAGTACAATATTTTTTTCTTCAAAAGATATAACAAACCAATTGTCTCTCTCTACCTTGTGGAGAGCCACCTACCATAAATACATTATATTTGGTTATTGCTAAGCTGAATTCCAAACACCCGATTCACCCTGCTTTATAGCCTCATAACAGTCTGAGTTATAAATGATTATCTTCTCCCAAATGGCAATAACCAATGCTGTTACTGAATCCCATAACTTCTCTTGAGAAAGACACAGAAGCAGCATCTGCTGCAGTTGGAGCATTTCATTAGAAAGGCTGTTTGCTTTTCTCACACAGCACAAACTAAGCCATTTGCCTTCGCCAGATATATCAGCCAGACATGTTATAGTGTTTGAGAAAGATCATTCATGAAAACTGGGTAAACTGGAATGCCCCGAAAGTGTTGCACATGCTCCCAGGCTCTAAGGGCTGATAATCTTCCAGCTTTATACCACCAACTGAGGGCTGCAAGACTGTCCTCTCATTTAGTAGGAAGGTATATTTTGCTCTGAATTCAGCAAGTGAACTGAATATATTTTAGTCAAGTTCTGTTAAAAAAACACCAGAATATCTGTGTAGCAAGTTTCAGAGACTTTCCCTACCCTAGACATCCCAAAGGTGCAGTTTATGCACTTCATCACAACAGACAAGCTGCCAGAGAAGAATTATCTGCCCCACTGACTTTTACACACCCGTTTCTGATTGTTCTTCAGTGCAGCTTTTGGGGAGAAGAGACAAGGGAATGTCATTGATTTAGCTATTGGAATGAGCACATAGCCTGGCCAGGAACACTCTAAAGGCAGTATTATATTGACAGTCAAGAGGCCATAGTTTGCATGGACATGGTGGAGCACAGGACCACAGCTGGAGGCCAGAATGTGTTGGCAAACATCCTGTTCCAACTTCTGCTGTGCCATCTGGCTTCCAGTTAGGTGACTGACGTTAAATGCATTTTCTCCGTATTACCATCTGGCAGCTGCTTGTACAACAACAGAGTAACATGCAAAATTTGGCTAAGAGTTAGCCTAAAAACACATCAAGGATACTTGCAACACAGATTAAAATGGCAAACTTCTTTAGCTGAGGGCATTACATGTATGGAATACTGCAGGTGGGGAACAGGGACTGGGAAGTTACATATCCTTATGCTTTGTGTGGATTTATTTTGCAGAGTTCCACAATTCTTTTCTAAAGCAGTGGCCATGCAATTTCCCAGAGGATGTGAGCACTGTATCCAGTGAAATGTTCATTCCTGAAAAGCATCACCACTGCTGCCATGGAAATATATTTCCTCCTTCCATAATTAGAGGACCAGGGCTAATTTGATTTTTTTGGTGGTTGGTTTTTTTTTGTTTGTTTGCTTGTTTTTTCTTTTTTTTTCTATAATGATGTATGCTAAAGATAGTTTGAGTAAAGGAAACTAATTAATGGAATTGATGAAAACAAACAGTCTCAGAAAGACAGTACTTCAACAACAAAAAAATCTAAAAACTTAAGGATTGCCAAATACAGTATAACCACAGGATGAAATACAGTTTAATAGCTGTAATGTCAGGCATTCGTATTTATAAAGGTCACATTTGCAAAGCTTAGGGGCCATGGTAACCTTGCTGGGCTTCAAACGTAAAAGAAAGGAGCGCTTTAAAAAGCTGAGCTGGTTTTGCAATAAATAATGATCCCATGACAGTTTAAATCAATACATTTTCTACTTTACCTCCTGCTGCACATTGTTGCTGCTTCACTTCATTCCAGTTCTGGCACTCATATAATTCAAAGAG
>WAAF01010425.1:544842-588935 GCA_013400475.1 Tricholaema leucomelas | reverse complement strand
AGAGAGAGAGAGAGAGAGAGAGAGAGAGAGAGAGAGAGAGAGAAAGAGAGAGAGAGAAAGAGAGAGAGAGAAAGGAAAGTTATTTGGGAATTATGTTCAGGTTTGAGTTTGCGGGGGGGTATTTTTGTAGGTTTTGTTTGGCTGTTTTTATTGTTCGGTTGGGGGGGGTTATGTTTTAGGTTGGGGGTTTTGGGGTTGTTTTTTGTTTTGCTTTTGGGGGCTTAGGCTTTTGTTGTTGTTTTTTTGTTTTGTTTTGGTTTTTTTTGCATTGAGTTTTTTTCTTCTTTTTTTTTAATGCTAGGAAAAAGGAATATTAAAATGCTAGAAGTTTGTCATTCTGAGTTAAACTGAACTTATTAAATGCAGTACTATTTTGTCTCTACACTGTAGAATATTCAATATATAAGCTTCTGCTAAGTTACCAGATACTCTATAGCTTAGATACAGGATATACTAAATCTCTGAAAACAAAGGTTTGAGTTGAGCTTTGCGTGGAGACAAGAATGTCAGTTTCCCAATGCATCAGCGTTTCTGCTGATGTTCATTCTCCTAGGCGGTTTACGAAGAACATAACTAGCATTAGCTGCAATACTGGTCACACGATTTAACCACCTAATCCTTCCCAGAAATTTCAAAAAGTTTATACTGGCTTCGGTTTTCTACAGCTGTTTCACAAGAAAGAGAGGCAATGCTCTGCTCAGCACTCAGTGAGTGCTAATGGAGCTATGAAGAGATTTGACTCCACCTAACTGAAAAATTTGAGAGCAGACAAGCATGTTGTCAGCAATGAAATCACATCAGTGATGACACAGCACAGGTTTTACAGGGCACAGATTTCCTGCTGCAAACACTGGAGCGTTAAGGTGTATAGCCTGGTCTGTATGCCAACATAAAGTAGTTATTCTATCCACACTGTGGCTGCTATCTCTAAGAACTACAACCTCCAATCTTTTGCTGTTGTTGCCTTTGAAGTCTCATGAGCATTGGACAGATGGTACACTTTGGCTCTTCGTGTACTAAATTTGGGACTATTTCTGCATCACAGACAAGAATAAATTCTGCTAAGAGTGAGAAGAAAGATGACATACAGTGATTTTTTATTTTTGAAGTGTTAAGTGACCCATGCTCTCTCTAAGGTCCAGCTTTATGAACACCAAGTTATCTACACATCTTATAGGCACTAATGATCATCTGTTCCTAATAATTAGAGGCTTTTGATTTCACATCTTCTTATCCTCTTCAAAGTTAAGTTTACATTAAGTTTAGCTAATATGCCTTCCAAATGTATGTAACTTTGACCACAAGGCAGATAATACAGTCCTGCTACAGGCTGGGGAAAAAAACATATAGCTATTTGTGACAGCTGTAAAAAGAAGAGTCACCATCTTTAACACAGAGAACATAAAGTGCTTGATGGTCCTAATCTGTCTTTAGGAATAGAGATAACAATTGAGGTGCCATCATACCAGAAAACACACAAACTTAAGGGCAAGCAACAGAAAAGCTAGCAGACGTAATTACTTCTGTTTATTTTATCATGCTTCCAAGTAATCCACTACCTGCTACCCAAGTAATGCATCTTCCCTTTGGAATTTGAGTCTCATAATAATTAGCATGTGCCAGAATCATTTTAGTGGGTTTCCTGCTTGATTTTTGTTGTGAGAGTGCAGGTGAGGTTTTGTAAGGAGCTTTGCAAACCCAACAACTCTGCTACTGAGTTGCTAAAAAAAAAAAAAAGGCAGGGTTCAGGCTGCGCCAGGGGAAGTTTAGGCTCGAGGTGAGGAGAAAATTCTTCACTGAGAGAGTCATTGGGCACTGGAATAGGCTGCCCAGGGAGGTGGTGGAGTCGCCGTCCCTGGAGCTGTTCAAGACAAGGTTGGACGTGGCACTTGGTGCCATGGTCTAGCCTTGAGCTCTGTGGTAAAGGGTTGGACTTGATGATCTGTGAGGTCTCTTCCAACCTTGGTGATACTGTGATACTGTGATCTAGACTTCATGTAACCAAAATTTCCCTGTCAAAATCAGATTAAAAAATATAAAGGAATACATCTGGCAAAGTGATACATTATTCAAAACTGCTGGATGCTTCTGAAAAACTCAGTTTTCTTCCTGCACCAAGTCCTTTCTCTGTTATCTGTATCTTAATTTGATACAGAACTTCTTTTCTTCCTTGTTACCCCTAAATACATTTACCTGCTCATTGTAGCTTTCCTTCCATGGGCCTGTTACTTCCCTCTGGCTCAGATCTTCCCTGTTCTGACCAGTCTCCTTTGAAATCTGGCCATTTCCATTTATGTTTTTAGTTAGTTCAGTAATCCTTAGATATCCCTTCAACACATACCTTTGCACAGATACACACAGAAGATATTCCATATTCCCATTCCAAGAAAAAAAAGAAAAAAAAAAAAAAAACCAAAAAAAACCCAGGAAACTGTAATAAAAAAATCCTCATCTGAGAGGTCACAGAATTTGAAGCAAAACGGGCAAGAACAAGCAAGGGATTTGTAGCCAAAACCATTGTTTGCTACCACAATATCCAGCCCAGCCTTTCACTAGCTGCTTAAAACCATTTGTACTGATCAAGATCGAACATGGAATTTTAAACTCCTCTCTATTATTTTGTTTTGTTCTTGCTGCAGTGTCATTTTCTCTCATATAGAATGTGATAATATGAATAATTAGAAGTCAAGTCATCCACCTCTAATCTGTCTTAACTCAGCTGAAGGTGGCAATATATGTTGGTTTCTGTATATTAACAAAGGAAACAGCACAGTCTTTGTGTGCTTTCTTAGTATTAACAGAAATAAAATAGGTTGGCCAACAATTCTGTAAAAATCCAATATTTTGGAGAAAATACATATTTCTAAGAGTCTTCTATCCAAATCCTGATTACAGTTTGATGTGAACAAAGCATTTCATGAATTTCATTTTCATGTATCTCTGACGAAAGCGGTAGTACAATATTGACAGCCTATACTTAAATGTCAAAGCTTTGCTTTGTGTCTTTTATAATATTTTGTTTAAATATTGAAGTACCACAAAATTGAAGTCTGAAAATGCTATGTTTAAGTTCTTTCCTTTTACCTTCATAATGCTTATAGCATAGCCATAACTTTTGCTATCAAGCCATTTGCTCATTTTGATATAAAATAGAATGAGCAAATATTGGTAATTCAGCTTCTCCTAAACTATACTTAAATCTTGGGCACGCTGTGTTGCACTCGAGGATTCCCAAAATGGTTTAAAATGTGCTAGCTCACACACTACCCACTTAATATAAACTCTTACTATGATTCATGCCACTTTATACTTAAGATATATGCCCAGTAATTTAGACCCAAATCCCTAAAATAAGGTGAGAATCTAAAGAGAGCTGAAAGGATCCAGATACCTGAAAGCACAAAGAAAACCCAGTGGGTTGTTATGGACTGCAAATCCTTAACATTTCTGCCAGCTTTGTCTGAAAAGAGCAGCTGCAGCGCAAGTGTCCAAGAGACACTTGCTGTGTGCAGACCCCAGTGCTCCTCCAGTCCACTCCTTGAGGTCAGAGATGAGGTACCCAAACCCTTGAGAAGGTTGTCATTTCAGATACAACTCGTTTCAGTTCTGTGTTCTGACCAGATGAGACAGCTCCCTGCTCTGTGTGTTGACTATACTACCCTCCTGAGGCAGCTAGCTGTCTAAACATGTATTTACAACAGAGTCTGAGGGTTGCTGACTCCTCTCCACTGGTCAGGAGTAGAGAGAAATGTAGCCTTACTTTTAACAGTACGTTATTCCAGTGGCCAGCAGGTCGAGAAAGGTGATTCTGCTACTATACTCTGGTGAGACCTCACCTGGAGTACTGCGCCCAACTTCAGCAGAGGAAGGACATGGACCTGCTAGAGTGGGTTCACAGAAGGGCCACAAAGATGATCAGAGGACTAGATCATCTCCTCCTATGAAAACAGGCAGAAAGAGTTGTGGGTGTTCAACCTGGAGAAGAGAAGCCTCAGAGGAAACATTATAGCAGCATTTTAATATCTGAAGGGGGAGTGTTTACAAGAGCATGTAGTGATAGGATGAGAGGTAATGGTTTTAAACTAGAGCAGGGTAGATTTAGGTTGGACATTAGGAGGAAGCTCTTTACTATGAGGGAAGTGAAATACTGGAACAGGTGGCCCAGACATCTGGTGGAAGCCCCTGTTGCTGGAGACATTTAAAGTCAAACTTGATGGGGCCCTGATTAACCTGATCTAGGTAAAGACATCCATGCGTACTGCAGGGGACTCAGACAAGATGACTTTGGAAGGTCCCTTCCAGCCAGATGCATTCTGTGATTCTATGGTAGAGCTATTTAAGGAATACAAAATATACCTGTTTAGCCAGATTTTAAAACAAATAACTTCCCTGTAAAGATGTTTCTGACCCCTCAGAATATACTGTTGGTTCAGAAGAGAAGAGTCAGAACTCCCTAACTTCGGAGCATTTATTTCTACCCTTACTGGGACATAACACAAGTATCTTCATAGGCCATCTGTCATACCATGATCCACAGCTCACCTTGCTGTGCTTTGTAGAGTTGCTCACTCTGGAAACAGTTCTGTTCAGAACTACTTGATACCAGCTGAGCAATGTGCAGTTCCATGTCTACGTCTCTTTCCCAGGGCCAGAATCAATTCAGGCCCCACATCAAAGCATAGCTCCCTGTTGTCCATTCCATATCGCAGTGGGAAATTCAAAACAAAGGATGGAAAGAAAGTGGAAGTAGGCTGAGTAGGCCACACGTATCCATTTTGACATTTCCATCGTGGATGTGCAATGTTTGCTTTCTATACTTCATTAAAAGTTGTTGTTTTTTTTTAAAGCAGAAGGAAATCTCACCATTTTCATAAGCCAGGGGCTGCAAATGAATATTTGTGACCATATGACAAGTGATTGCAGTTGTGAATCCCACTCTTGCAGAAGGCATATCACTCACTTTAAAAAACAAAAACAAACCCAAAAAAACCCACAAAACCACCGACAAAAAAAAAAACCCAAACAACAAACAAAGCAAGAAACCACTGATGAGACAAAGAAACACCTAACAGACGAAAACATCTTCACATGTGAAGTGGAATTCTGAGTGAGCTGGAGTTGTGGGATTACATACCTGTCCAACCCTGTCTCCCCTTTCATAGGGGAGCATTCATATATAGCACAATGCAGAGCATGTCTGTCTTCAGTTCTCTGGTAGATGACATGGAATGTCAAACCCCTGGTGTCCCAGCAGCTGGAGCACTTCAAAGCTTGACAAATCTTTCTTTTGCACTCCACAGAACATCTTGCCGAGCCTTCACTCACCCTCCTTAGCCCATGTTTGGTGACTTTGCAGTGAGCCAGCAGTTATGAGACTGATTTGCGGTCAGGTCATATGTCAAAGATACGTATCTCATTTAAAAGCAGAAGACTGCAAATAAATAATTCAGAAAGAAATAATCACCTTCACAGCCAATTTTTCCAACACAAGACTGTCTCTAACAAGCACCCACTGAACCAAGTGAAACATGTTGGCTGCAGAATGAACAGCTCGAAAATCATTGTTTATAGCACGCATGCAGCTGTTGCATGGTCATTTTACTTACTGCCAAAGACAAAAAGCAAACTGTTTGCCCAATGCTTAATGAAAACAGATGAAGTTTTCCTATCGACTTAAGACGGATCTGGTGAACTGAACTTGTAATGTCCATCATTTACAGGCTGTCATCACAAGATGGCTTTTTGGAAGCTACTTCGTATTTTCAACAGCTACAGGGCACACTGATTTGCACCAAAGCTTATAAAAATAGCGGTAGCTGCCATATGATATTGCCAAGCAAATCTAAGCCCAAGGAATGAAAAGTTCATGTCAGCAGTGTTTTCTTTGTCCCTTCTTTTTAAAAATGAGATGTGCCATACTTCATAAACACATGACTAACTCTGTTGTCTCCTAATTTGTGTCTGCACCTCTATTATAAATATATTAAGACAGTGCAGAAAGCCTCATTCTTACATCTGTATAATATCCTGTGGGTTACCTTGCTTTATACAAGTGAAACAGATGAAATTTCAGCAGTTAGATGACACAGGAAGAAGATAATTTGTGTTAAATAACATCTCTGGGGAAGAAGTGTAAAAACATAACTTTTTTCCCTCTAGACTTTTTCCTATTGAGAAGGAACAGTACAATCAACATAATTGCAATGTCTAGCCCAAGCTCTCTTATATCTGAAGGAGGACAAGTAGGACCAAATGCAAGTCCACTTCTTCCTAACTACAGCTAGTCTAATTAAAAAATACTAGCATTCCCCCCAAACAGTGCCTAAACCCCAGCAATGTAAAACACAGGAGGAACGCAGGAATAACCTCTCAACTTTGCAAACTAAATTATCTAACAGTCAAATGTTACCATCAAGGTTCTAGGTGACCATCATCACTTAGAGCACCACGCCTTATTTAACATCTGATTAGCACTATCATTAGTGTAAATTAACGTTAACTACTAACAGTGATGGATACTGGTCCCTGTGTCTGGATACAACAGCAGTACCAATATACACAGACCAAAAGCTTCGTTCTGCAAATCCAGTGTGAACTGGCATTGGAGGCTGGAAACCAGTTCTGGGTCCAGGTTTCACAGATGGACTCTGTAAAGTCAGACAAAGACACCACACCTAAGCATTTACTCCTCCACTTATAAGTGAAAGTCTCAGCTTTTCAGCTTAGTCCACCCTGGATTTATCAAGCAGGAATTAGCAAGCACAATGACATTTCATTGCAAATGAAGTTTTATAGAGCTACCGGTTGTTAGGACACAGCTTTGTTCACCACAGTTAACCATACCATCTCAATTCATCATGTATCCACTGTATCATAAATCTGCTAATTAAGGAGAGACTCTTATTCTACTACAGTGTTTTATAACAGCCTTCCTCCTAGGCATGCAGTCAGTTATGCTTCTTTCACTGTACTGTGTCAGCTTTATGTTTCCACTGGTCACAGCTAATTAGGACTGAGTGAGCTATGGTATTGTAGATCTAAAACGTTGATGTTGTAAGCAGCTCAACCATCTCCTGCCTATGCCTTCAATGTGGGAGGGTGAATGGAACCTCCTGAAGAAGCAGGACTCCCAATAGCAGGCTCCAGGTTTCCCTGGCCATAGCTGCTGTGTTGTGCATCCTCCTTAGAGCTGTCCAAGAGAACAGACTGAGTTGAACTTGGACCATACTTAGCTAGTTTCGACACAAAAGCTTGGGCCTAGGTGCTCTGAAGAGCAGCTCATGTCCAGTTGATCACAGAGATATGAAAAACTGATAGAACAGAGGGTCTCCATATCTGAACACAGAAGGGACCATTTGACTTGGTCACAATCAAGTCACATGTCATTACCAATGCTGAAAGCCTCTATGAAGACTGTCAGCTTTGCTCATAGACGTTCCCTGCTTTTTCTGCAATAGTATCAGTGGAAATGAGGGCCCTTAATGGGGATATTTATAATCTTTCTCTGACCCATCTTTTTACTCCTTAGCCATTATTTCATAGAGATCTTTACTTTTGTATGAGGAATTTACATTCCCGCTGTGTCAGTTCCTCAAATAATATATTGGCTGCTCCTCTGTTAGAGGAAAGATCTGTTAAAACAAAGGAAAACATCCCATGAGAGTGGGTGGCCTTTGGGTTAGGTCCCCATGAAATCATCTTTCCTCCTGACAAGGCAGAGTAAGCTTCCAGAGATCAAACATTATTGAGGCAACACATTAATAACGAAAAAAAAACAAACCAGACCAAAAATTTTAAACCCCCAAACATTTGCAGTTTTCCTTCTCTTTTCATCTCCTCAAGTGTTGTCACATCAACTTGGTCTCCCGTGGAAGTGGTAAACCATGGCCACAGAGGACACGTGTATGTTGTCCACAACCAAAGAAGAGACAGTGATCCTCTAACAAAACAGTTCTTTCCTCCAAAGCAGAAAAAGTAGTGAACATAGTAAAGACATAAATGGCAGTTAAATTACAGCTCCAGGATTTTGAAATGCTTTCCCTAAACAGCCCACAGATCCTCATCCTCTGGTTAACTTCTCCAAGCATAAACAGACCTAAAACCCCCTCTTCCTTACATGGTTTATAAGTAAGACCCTTCCAAAACTTCTCTGTGCATCAGATTGTCCTCTTATTTCACAAGAGAGTTACTTTTTTAATGTTGAGGAACAGCAAAGCACTTTCAAATTATCAGATATTTGACTCTTAAGTGTGAGGCTGTCTTGTAACTCACGCCTTGAATTCATTGTGGTATTTCCCCAAGGATGTTGTCCTACCTAGTTTCTCTCCCAACTAGCAACTTTACAAATTGACAAACTATAAGAAGGGCTCCTGCTACAGAATGAAGAATCAATATCTGTCTACTTGGATAGCCTCAAAAAGTGCTTAACTTTTAATTGAACGCTGGAAAAGAAATTGCAAAGCACAAGAGCTCAAAACAGCATGAAGCCTGCATAATTATCTTTCTCCTTGCAGTTCCTTATGCAGACTAGAGATTAATTAAACACGTGTGCAAGCTTGAAAATGATTTGCAAAGATATATCTTTTGTCACTTTGCAAGGACACCTAACCAGAAGGAAAGTAGCAGCAGAGAATGGGAGCCATTGCCAGCTGTCTTGTGTTGTCATTTTGACTAGTACCTTGGCTTTTAATTTCATTCATCTAGAGCAAGGACAAATTAGATTTTGCATCTGCTTTGCAACGAGATGAACAAAGTTCAGGACAACAGTGAATTCAGGCCTCAGGAGTAATATGAGCAGATATGCAGGGGGTTTAAAGGATTTTGGTGCTAGCTTCATGGACTAAACAAATATATACAAAGCTACCTGTCCTAACATAATACATTTACAACATAGAAGTAAATTAAAATAAGCATTCTTCCAAAACACAAGGCAAAACCAAGTAAAGCCTTCCATCTTGAAATTCATTCTTTAATATTTATCAAGCTAATAAAAATGATTGAAATATCTGCTAAAAAAAAACAAACAAACAAACAACACACACACCCCCCCAAAAAAAAACAAACCAAAACCAAAACCCCACATAAAGCTCACTCACTTCTTTCCCCACCTTCCTAAGGAGTGGAGGGAACCAACAACAATAGAACAAAAAAACACACACCCCCACCAGGGCCTTAAATCATGTCTATTTTCACATCCAAAGTGAAGGCACCTGCTCAAGCTGGCTCTCAGCTGGCAGGATTGAATTAGAGCCCAGCAACCATTGCCCTAATAGGAGGCAATATTATTAACTTTAATTCATTCACATCAGCATTGATCAGAAGCAGTTACCGTGTATCAGGAAGACATTGGGATGTCAGTACATGGTGCTCAAGGCCAGTATAATTACCACAGAAAGGAAGCATGCTGTGATCAATCAAACAATCATGTGTATTGTAATGAAAAATTCTGGTACTCTGTGGTTTTCATCCCACATTTACCATCTGAAGACTCGTCGTTCAAAGGGTTGTGGTTTCTGTGAGTCTAGGTCTGGAGTCCAATAGGGGGAAAAAAGTCATCAGCTAGCTGGTCTAAAAGCTGTAGTTGGGGAGTACTTTTTAAGGAGATAATGACAATCTTCGAATTATATTTCCTATCAGTGAACCACTCTAGGGCAAGAGAAAAGGGGCTACACTGCCCAAAAACTGCTGCTCCAGGCTCACAAGCCCCTCTGCACATTAAAATGAAATTTTAAGCATGTTGTGGTGCTCTACAGCTCTGGCAGTATAGTTCAATGCCACTGTAGGATCTGAAGAGAGCTGGTGGGAACAAGGCTGCAAGACTTTGGGTGCATCGGTGTCTCTAATTAAAAAATTAATGTTGTATATCCAAAAGCCTGGATTCCCACAAGCAAAGGGATGCCTTCCTGAAAATGCATTTGCTGTGAGAGGGGTTGTAGAAGATGGGAGGAGAGGAATCTTCCGAGATGAATGATTCTCAGCTTTACTGGCAATTGCACTCTGTCATCTTTTTGAAACCGCCCATATAAATAAATCACAGAAGCACAGGATCACAAAGTGGTTAGAGGAAGAAGACCTTTCAAGGTCTTCTAGTCCAACATACCCGCAGTGAGCAGACATATCTTCAACTAAATGCACTGCTGTATCCTGTCTCCAGTTCATGACCATTTCCCTGATTCCCCTTCTTCCTGCCAGACGTTCCCTTTCTCCCTCCACATCTGGGAAATACAGAAAGGGTTGAGGGAGGATGCAGCTTTGGCATATGACTGGTCTCTTTTGCTCTCACAATCAGGTGCCCTCTGGATGAAGTCACTTTCATTAGCATCAATGCCGCTCCCCAGAGCAGGAACTTTCTGTCCCCAAACTCCATCTATCTTCTTTCTAAGACATGGTAAGCAAGAGGGGACAGCAGAGACAAGAAGTCTGGTTGTTCACATGTGTCCTCACTGTAGCAAATATGCTTAGATTCAGCTCGGTGAATACAAGCTGGCCACACCACACATGGATACCTGAGGCCACTTCATGTCACAAAATGTCCCAGAGCTGTCAGAGTTACACTTCTAATTTCAATCTTATGGAACTTGAGCTCTGGAGGAGGGTCTGGTGCCTACTACCAGGCTGCTCCATGTCCCATGCTTGCACAGCCCTTATAGCTCAGCACCTATAGCTCATGCAGGATGCACAGTGTGGCAGAAGCAAGTCCCCATTGCATGGCCAATGCTGCCACCCTAAGCAAAGCAAAGAATTTGTCTGCAGCAGACAAGAGTGGAGAGCCTCCATCCTCCCCACACAGATCCCTCCAAGAAGCCAAGCTGGGGACATGGAGCCGTGGGCTGAATTTCAGCGATTCAAGAGTAGGTGCAGCCAGCCTCCTGCGGGAACTGGTTGGAAAGCCATCCCAGGCTGGTGAAAATGATGCTCAAGTGCTACAGCAGAGGCCCTCGGATGAGACGTGGGGACAAGAGAGGCCCTTTGACCTGCTCCCACCCTGCCTGAGCAAATGAAGAAATAATAATAATTTCTTATATGCTCTTTCTTAGCCGTGCTTTGAAAAACCCTTGAAAGAATCCTTACAAGAGAATGTAGCAGAGCATTAGAGTGACTGCAAAAAGACACAGCGCTGTCATTTTTACCCATTTTAAGAGACGAGGGAAGATGAATGTTTACCAAAATATTTGAAATATGCAAACTAGTTAAAACAAACGCCCTTGCCTTGTTGGTTGTGCATTCCCTCCGTGCGCCTCTGCTGCCCGATTCCTCCCCGCTGCCTCCTGCCCCCAGCAGGCGGGCGGGGGCCGGAGCGCGGAGCGCGGCCCCGCTGCTGCTAAGGAATGGCAATGCTGACACCTACTGTCGGCAGCGGAGCCAGCCCTGCCTCAGCGGCAGGTCCAGCGCAGGGCGAGCATACACGGCCAGTAAGGCGGAGCAGCAGAGCTCACGCCGTGACGTTCCACTCCGAGAAAATGATCTAAGGGCTGGTGTTTACAGAAGGGTGCGCCGCGCTGATCTCACTGTTGTTTCAGAGCTAAGGTCCTGTCAAAATCATCGGACTAGATGATCTCTGGAGGTCCCTTTCAACCTCTACCAGTCTGTGAAAATATACATACCCAGGGCAGGTAAACATTTGCCTTCTTCAGGAGACCCACAGGACTTCTCTGCATTAATTCTGTGTTCTGGGTTTATTTTCTCTATTAAGTTGTACACTGCTCCTTTCATCCAATTACTACTTTCTTTTTTTCCTTTTCTTTTTTTTTCCCCCCACCATGGTGTAGACATGTTTTATTCCCTGCAATCAGGAAGAATAAACTGACAAAAAGAAAAAAAAAACAAACACCTTAAAGATTACAAATGAAGTTTATAATGGTGTTTGTGCCTCTGCCGTGGTGTTTGGAGGCTGCATCTCCAATAACATTTAAGTGACATTCGGGAGCCTCTTGTTGTGTACATTATAAGAGCCATCAGCAGGGCAAGGGGAGGAATAAACCTGGAAGCTGCAAAGCAAACAGGATGCTGAGAGTCTGGCAATTAATAGAAAGAGGGAAATTCTGTGTGGCTATGCATGCAATAGGAGGGTTGTGGAAGCCACACACAGCAAAGCAGGAAAAGCAGCTTTTGGTTGTGTGTCCAGAAGTTGCTGAAGTTTATTGTAAGATGAGTTACTCCTAATGACGTTTTTAAAGAGTGCTCTTACTGGAGCATTCCCAACTACAAGCTAATTAATCATGGAAACATAGTGTTTCGGTTGTAAAAGGCCTCGAAAATCAAGTCCAACTCTCAATTGAATACCAGCATGGCCATTAAACCATGTCCCAGAGCACCATGTCCATACATTTCTTGAACATCTCCAGAGACGGTGACTGGGCAACGTTGCTCCTGGGCAACCTCTTCCAATGCCTGACTACCCTTTCAGTTAAGTAATTATTCCTGATATTCAATCTAAATCCTCCCTGGCACAGTTTCATGCCATTTCCTCTTGTTCTATCAGCTGATACTAGGGAGAAGAGACCAACTCCCACCTCACTCCAACCTCCTTTCAGGCTGGTTGTAGAGAGTAATGAGGTCCCCCCTCAATCTCCTCTTCTGCACTCCTAGCTCCTCAGCTGCTCCCCATAGGACTTCTGTACTACAGCCATTCCTACTTCTCCTTGTAGCACCACAAGCAACTGTTGGTGCAAAGTAATGATCCTGCCATTTTTGATGCCTCTTGTCAAAAGTCACTTGAGAATAAGAGAAGCTTGAGGCTTGTCTTTCATCTCACATCCTCATCAGTATTCAGAAGTGGTATGTGTGAGGCCCAGCTGTGGTGCATTCCCATGAAACTAGGTACAATCAACACCTGATGAGCATTTTAACTGTAAAACAAGGTGTATTTCAGCGGGGGTGATGATTTTAGTGAGGCTCTTGGGAGGGAGGCAGCAGCTGGGTTGGTCTTTCTCTTCAAGAAGAGAAACTCCTCAGACAGGTTGGTAATAGTGGCCTTCTTTGGTATGTTGGAGACCTTGAGCCAAGCCCCTCTGTTGCTTAATCTGGGCTCAAATCCCTTTCTGGTTTCCTTTGGTGTCAGCTAATCTGGAGGAGCACTGCTTTTTCTCCTTGCTTCAACAATATTGTGTTCTCCTGGAGAAAGAGAAAGACCTCAAAAAAGGCCCCTTTTTTTCAAGATTAAAAAATGGTATCTCCCTGAGCTGTTTCTATCCTGGTATTTATATTGCAACACCATCTGCCTCTTGCAACATGTTTGCTGTGCATATGTGCTACAAGGAGCTGTTCAGTGGATGGCTGCAGGAAGACCAGTGAGGTCATGGTGCTGTCTTTATCACAGTTGTCCTTTTGTGGTTAGTTTTTATTTTCTCCCTGCCAGAACTAGCGTGTCCCTCCTGCACATCATCTCCTGTGATGATGCTCATTTGTATTATGGAAATACTTTCAGAGCCTTAGTAGGGAGAATAACTTTGTGGACACTGAAGAACTACCAGTAGAGGATGAAGAATTGCATGAGCCTTTAAAGTCAGGGCTGGAGTCTGTGGGATGCTGCTGGCTGTAGACAACCCTGCTGTCACTTAGCAATGGGTGTTTAAGTTAATATGTTGTTATCTTGACTGGAGCTGTTTGGGGTAAGAGGAGATCTGGACAACTGGGAACCTCCAGTCCTTTCCCTTCAGCATAGGAGGTCCCACGTACAATACCTAAACTGGGGGAAGCTATGGTCTATGTGGAAAAGCTGCTTTGAGGGAGATGCAGTGCTTTCCAAAGAACTAAAATAAAGTCCAGCTGTCTCTAAATGAAGGGTGGGGAAAAAGGAAGAAAGCATTGAGTGCAATTCTCTTCTGCCCCAATTCAGAACATTCGTCCCGACCTGCATGGCAGGGTGCTAAAACCAATGGTGCATCAGCAGAACAGCGACGATGTGGTGTTGGACTGGGAATGGCTACTCTAACTTGGGTTAGCCTCCGTGGGGTTTGGGACGTCTACAACTAGCACCTTCCAACTTAGGGAGAGGTGGGGGAAAGTATTTTGAAGTAGTGATATAATCACACTCTATTCTGTTTCTTTTTTTCCAGTGTATGAGGTAATGAAGATATTTACTGCTTAAAGGTGCTGTGAGGAGCTGCAGGCCATGTGTGAACGCCAACGTTTTATGGCAGGGGTGGTTTTACTGCCAGCAGACTTTAAAAAGGAACCCTTGCCGTTTATATTAATAAGACTGGATGTTATTGCGTGTCAGGAGTTATTATGATTTATAAAGTACTTCTTACTTGACATGTAATGAAAACACTTGGCTCTCAGTTCCACTTGCTAACAGGAGATGATAGTAGCTTTATCTGCAATAGCCAACTTGACCTGGAACCTTCTATCATTTTTAATGATACTTTAGTGCTGCCTTTTTGCTTTCACCTGAGCTTAGGGTAGCCTCAACTTTCCTAATGTGAATACATAATAGTATTTTTTTATTATTCAAAAAAAAAAGGGGGGGTGGAGGGGTAAGAGAAAGGAGAGACCACTGCACTGCTTAATATTAATGCCCTAACCAGTCCTGCTCCATGAGTGCATATCCTTACTGTACAGTGCTGCAAAGTTAGTTCTCTAATAACATGCTTTACTTGCTGTTCCCAAGCCTCTCATTCAGGACTATTAATTCTTCTGCTGAGAATCTGACATGTATTAAGGATGCCAAAAATATAACAGAGGGAAAGGGGTGGAGATGGGTGTAAGTAGACAGATTGGATGGGTCCAGAACTAAATAATTGTTCCTGAGCCTGCTGCTTTAAAAAAACACCCTGTATGGAACATCAAAGGTGTATTACTGTGAAACAGCTGTGGGTGGGGGAAAAGACACTTTCAGAAGGGCATTTGTCAGGACTACACTGGATTATTCTTTCTCTAAAAGTGTCTCTGTGGGTACACATATATACATTTTAAAATGCAAGAGAGCTGATACACACAGGGCTGTCTTTACTGCTCTTCTGTTCAGCTCTTCTTTATCTAATTAGGTGAGGCTGATAACTGGGAATCACTAATCCTGCAAAGGTAGGGCTGCCTCCAAAGATAGTGCCTGTCCCTGCTGGCTCCTGTCACAAGAATACAGCCCAGTATATAACTTTCCACCTGCGCATCAACTTTGCAACAGGAGCTATTTCAGTATGATCCTACAGCGTCCCTAGGGTTAGAGCAAGGGGGAATTGCTGGGAATGCAGAGAAGAGCTCAGCAACTTCCCTGGGTGGGGAAAGGTGTGTGAAATGGCTCCAGCCTGAGCAAAGCCCTGGTGCAAATGAACACTGCACTGGCTTCATCTAGCTGCAGGGAAGGCTTTATTTTAAGGGAGAATTATAATCAGCTAATGTATGTTGCTGGTTTAAATGCAACAAGATTTCTGCCCTCCCCAAATAGTAGCTGGGAAACTGGGCATGGTGGCCTCCTTCTCCTGCAGGTCTAGGTTTCCTTGCTGCACGTGTGGCTGTACATACAAGGGAAATACTGCCCTTGCTTGTCCTGCAGTGCTTGTGACACTGCCTGCAAGAATTCTGGCCCAGCTGGCTGGGAGCCAGCAAAAACAATTATACTTGAGCTGCTTGTAAGTTGAATACTGGAGACAAGTACTTTTTCCAGAGGTAGGAAAAAGGAGCTTCCCACCTGGGAGGGAGGTGAAAAATCTCATAAATATCCAGAAATGTGGTCATTTTTGACACTGAAGATGGGTGATGTCACCTGATCTACTTCAGGGCTGTTGTCCCTGAGCAGGGCTGGCCCCATCCAGCCACACTTTGAAAGGAATAAGCTCCCATCAGGCTCTCACTGAATTTCCACTTCTGCAAAACCCCGTGAGCTATTGCACTGGCAGCTGGGACATGTGGTAGGGCCAAATCAAGCAGCTGGAAAAACCTGGATGAAAGGAATTGCTACTAGATATATTGCCACTGTACTTGGCAGTCTTGTCTTTTAGGTTGTGCTTATTTTACAGCTAAATGCAAAAACTGGATCCAAGGCAGAAATACGATGTTAAAGGAGAATAATGATAAAACCCACTTAACTTTAGGCAATGAACACCACCCTTCTGTGTGATAGGAAGGTGCCTCAGGAAAACAGCAAGAAAAAGTCTTCTCCAGAATCACTACAGCAGCCCTGAGAGCCAAGTGCAAGGGATAGTACAGTTGCCTCAGAGAACAGCAAATATTTCACAGGCAACTTCCTTCTGAAATGCGGGTGGAGAATGACCACAGATGCTTACAGGATGCTTAATTGTCGTTGTCAGCAAGGCTCATTATCCATACATAAACATATGTGCTGCTTCTTAACAGCAAAGTGCATTTTTTTTTTCAAGAGAATATTTTAAATCTGAACTGCTTGAATATCAAATCAGTTGAGTCTGGCTTCATTTTAATTACACCAGCCGTTGGATTGTGCAGGAGGATGAGTGATCTCCTACTTTTGCAGGCAGAAGACTGTGTTTGCAAAATTACTACCTACAAAGTATTGCTCTGCCATTCAACATTGCCACGGGAGCAATGTCAGAGGTCAATAATGAGTCTGAGTGCCTCTTTTGAAGGGGTTTTGTTCAGGGCCTCAGCCAGGGTTACCTTTTTAAGAGGTTTCTGCCTCTCATTGATTGAAACTATGTAAAGTGAAAGCTGCACCCTGGGTCTGTTCACCACACTTCCTGCAGTCCCTTATACCAGAACTGGCAGGTGCAAAACAGCCAGGTTAGACTAATAACTTATTTAATCCTTGTTCTGCATTTGTGTGAGGCACTGGAGAGACTGACCCCAGGGAAGCAGGCAATTTCCTGCAGGTATTAACAAGGTGTGGTAGGATAATGGGGAGAGGACAGCAGCTCCTGAGGCAGTATTAGGGACAATGAGGTTTTCTCTCCTCAGACTCCATTTATAACCACCTTGCTGGTGATGAAGATGAGGCCCAGGTACATCAAAGTTTGTATAATGTTGGGAATGGGCTCAGAAAGAGCAGCCTTTGAAGTGTGAAATGAAGAGTAGTGGGTTGGGCATGGAATGAGAGGGGTGAGCAAGTGGAACAGGTTGGGTTAGAGGAGGGAGGGGAATTTTTTTTTCCCTCTAAACTGTCACATCAATGTTAACCAGACTTGGTCACATCTCTTCAGCTTGGCCCTGTTTTTCAAATAATGAAGTGATCAGCCTGCTGGCTATTCTACTGGGTGAAGCCTAACTTAAACTTGCCAGAACCCAGCTGCAGTCAAATGGTGCTCAGTGAGAAAGCGGGTTGTTATGGAATTAGGTTCTGTCCTTCTTGTTCAGGGGCAGGAGCAAACAAAACCCATTTCAGCAAATGAGCTGGGCTTAGCTGGGCACAATGCCCCAGGCCTGCAGAGCTCAGGCAGTCCTGCACATCACAGAAAATGTCAAGAAATCACCAGAGTTATTTTGCATGTACCCCAACCCTTGGAGAAGTGCCCCGAGGATCCCGCTGTGTGGCTGAAAGGAATACTGCTATCATACAGCTTTGTTGTCTCCCCACAGCCTGAGCATGGCATTTCTAAACCACTGTTTGTTATTGTTACTTTTATTTCCTAGTACTGGGAAAGCAGTCCAGGGCAGCACAGTCAGTGCTGTCAGTGCAAGGTGCACCCTTCCACAGGTTTCTCCCAGGAGCAGGATGGCAGGTTTTACATGTGTGTTGTTGAGGTGTCTTATTTTCTCCTAATAGCTTGCTCGTTACACTTGAATGTGGATTTGGGGAAATGATGAAAGCCAGAGTTGCAGTGCTGAAAGCCTTGAAAAAAATCCATCTGTCCTCACACAGTAAACTTAGCAGGAAAAGCTGAGAGCGTGTAGGAATGGAAACCCAATGCCTGCAGCAAGTCTCTCTCAGCTCATACCATTTGCGAATAAAGGTTAATAATGTTTGAAGCTCTTAAAACTTGGAGTCCAGTCTACTGTCCTTAGGCAAAAAGAAAACCTTTAAGAATTAATTCAGGATTTTCCTTGTCAAAGCAAGGCCATAGACTGAGGCTGTGCAGCCTCCTGAGTGCTACTTCTGAAATCTTGAGACACTTGATGCTCTTTACATTAAAACTGGGAGGGGAAATACGAGCGATGCCTGTTCCTTCTCAACCAGTACTGAACTGGGGAGTTCTGCCTGCTTGTACTGTATAAAGCATCATGCTGGGAGGGCTATTTGCTGAACAGTTGAGGCTATAGCTAGTGTCAGACTATGCACAGAAGGAAAACAAGTAGTACGTTTTGTCCCACCCACTACCACAAACAGCAAACCAGTGTGAGCAATCAAGCGGTGGCATCAGAGGAGAAATACCCCAACAAGTGAAACTAAGTCAAACTATAACTGAGCAAGCAGCAAGAGATTAAAACAAATAAATAAATAAGCAAAAACCAGAAAAAAGACATTACAGTCCATCATGTTTCCCAGGTCTTAACAGTGTTTCAGCATTCAGGGCCCACGTCGCCACTTTTCTGAGATGAAGATGCTTTTACTACCTCCTCTGTCACCAGGAGCTTTTATTTGCAAAAAAGGGAGATTCTAATTCCAGTGGGACATCTAGAAAATGATGTCCCAAGAGTGAAGTCATAAGCAATGCCAAACAGGTGTAGAACTCAGGCAATTATAAGAACACCCAACATATTTATATTTCCCTCTTCATTAGTAAGACCCCAAAAAGGCCCACAAATCCCCAAAAGAAAATGCTGTTGTGAATCCAGGGTGTGACTAGCAAGAACATCTGAGTCCTGTTTGGCTATTACAAAACCTTCACTACTTGGTTTTTGCCTTGTGTTGAAATATTATGAAGCAAATCCTGCAGAAACTAAGTTAGTGGCTTTAAAGAAAAGCAATCCAAGGCAGGGTTTTTCATTGATCTGTTGTTTGTTTTCTTATGGGGGTTTTGAGCCCAGTAAGTGTTGCTGATCCAGGATTTTCCATAACCATGAAAGCTACACATTTGCTTCTACAAAACTATGAAATCACTTGGTGTGCTGACAAAATTCTGGCAATGGTGCAGCTTTGGGATTTGGCTGCAGCTGAAGGCAGTCACTAACAGCTTTCAATTACCATCAGCCACAACCTGAGGTCTGGGGCTTGTTAAGAGAGGAGTAGTTTCGGTTTAAAAGCCCTCTGCACCTCACTTAAGAGAGTGTGCTCAAACTAGCACAGAGAGCTCTGAGTGAAGGAGGGAGAAGTTAGAGCTCTTGGCTACATGTGGTTGTGAAGTTGCTTGGTGAGTCCTGTTGCATTTATCCTTTGGAGAATTTGGGTGTCTGTTCTCCAGCTGGCTTTCTGTGCCCTTAATGCTTTGGCAGGCCTGGTCCTGGGTGCCCAAAGCACAGTGGGTCAGTTTCTTACAATGTAATTTGAGTCCTAACTTCGTCTTTCAAGAGTGAGCAGTGTATGAGGAAGAAAACTTTCTTTACCGTGAGGGTGACAGAGCACTGAACCACACTGATGAGAGAGGCTGTGGAGACTCCTCTAGAGCCTTTCAAAACCTGCCTGTATGTGCAACCTGATCTGGGTGACCTTGCTTTGTCAGAGAGGCTGAATTCAATCTCCAGAGGTCTGTTCTGACCCCTGTCATTCTGTGAATACTCCTTGTTTGTGTTAGTGTGATGGTTTGGGTGTTACCCACCCCCAGCTTTGGAAAATCACCCAGACTAGACCCAGTGGCTCTGGAAATTGAATGAAGCTTTATATTTATAGCTTAGCACAATATAGGAGCAGATACTTACAGTATATACAGAAATATACAAGTTAAAAAGTAATACAGAAACACAACACCTCTCTTAGAAACCTGAGTCCCCAGGAGGGGCTCTCAACCACCCTTCCACCTTTCCTCCCGCCTCTCTACCTTACCCAAGACTTTGGCTTACGCTCAAGGTAGTTTGGAGAGTTGGCCAGGGGGGTTAGGAAGCAGATGGATTAGTCACACAGATGGCAGGCTAGGTTAGATAGAGAAGAGAGAGAGCGAGCATGACTCTGTTATCTATGGTTGTGTTCTTGTTCTTATACATCTCAGCAAGCCTATGAGTGAAGTAGACATCACCACTGTTTCTCTTTCACAGCCTGTAATCTCGTTCTTCTCACCAAAACATTCTAGCTAGCTTCAAACTAGCACAGTTAGGTTGGCTTTTTCTCTCACCTCACTTGCTTTTAAAGAGGTAACTTGACCCACGTACCCAGCTTCCTGGAGCAGACCACTTGCAAAGCCCAGCTCAGCTCAGTGATAGAAAAGCCTCACTTTCAGAAACAAGGTCATAAATGTCTTCCCATCCCACACTGGGCTGATTGCCCTTCCAAGGATTTTGCTTGGAGCCTTTGAAACGGCTGGAGTCTCCTACTGTGAGTAGATCAAAGGGAGTAGCTCTCTGTGATCAAGGTTGGAGCTATCAGGACATCAACAAGTAAATTAATTTTCTGACCAAACTGTCAGAGCTGGCAAATGACTGCAGGGTGGGTAGAAGCCAGGTACTGTCATTATTATGGAAAATATAATATCTGAGCTGATATTCCCTGACCCTGTTCTCCCAGGTGCTAGACACACAAAAAGTCTCTGCCTTGAGGAGCTTATTGCTTAAGTACGGCTACATGGGGAGGAAAGGGAATTGCTCCAGGTTACATGCTCAGGACAGAGCTGAGGACAGATGTGGGCTTTCCCTGTTGTCCTAGTAGAGCTTGCACGTAGCTCCTGCAACAGGAATAAGCTGTCAGCTCCCCTATCACCCATACAGGGCAGGGATGTCTTACAAAAATAATCAGCAATCTCTTTTCATCTATTCTTGCTTACTTCTGAAAATCCTGATGCTGTAGCATTTGAGCATGTGGGGCAAGATTCCTCTGTTTGGTGTTACCCTGCTAAATCCATCTCACGTGTCAGTTGTACCCTCTGTTCCGCTTCCCAGGGAACACAGGCTGCAGCCTCCTCCAGGTGTGCTGCTTGAAAGGGCTTTGCCAAAGTGTTGCATATGAATTTGCTGCCATCAAGGCTTTCTTTGTTTTACCTTTGCTGAGTTATTTTGAAAATTTAAGTTTAGTAAGAGAAGAGCCTCAAAATCATCGGCTTCAGTGCTCAGGGAGAGGGATTGCTGCTTGCTTTTTTTTGTTTTCCCTTCATTTTTTTTTCTCTTGGTTCTCCTAAGAAGTGTGCATCACAGATGGAGAACGTGTGCAACCAGGGCCAGCAGCTGGTAAAGTAGCTGCCTGCTTGGCTCCTCTTTGCCAGTTTTGGGATGCTCAGGTGCTGTTCCAGGGCACACCAATGAGCTTTCTATTGCCAGTGAGCCTGCAAAGAAAGGCTGCTCTGTGTGGGTGACTATTTTATTTTCTTTCATTCTTTTCTTTCCCCCGCCCCAGCCAGCGCCTTGGCACAACTTCTGGTTCTCCTACGTTGCCATCTGACTGCAGTGCATGCTTCCCATGGTGGTTGGCACCCACAGAAGGCCCAATCAGGCATGTCTTTTAGCAAGGAACCCTGAAGTCTCTGTCCTGTGTTTGGGATGCAGTGCAGCAGCATTCAGCCAGTCCTCAGGTCAGGTGTGTGATATCCCTCCTGGAGCTTTCCGCCAGTGCCAAATGGGGAGCTCCTTTGCAAAGGAGAGAACAGAAAAAGGAAAACCAAAATTGAGGCCCCTGCAAGATGTAGTGAATTAGTTAACTTGGTTTTTAGTGACTCAGGGGGATATCAGCCTGATTGTACCTATTACTTGTTTTTGAGACCAGGCAGAGCTTCCTTACCTGTCACTGTAATGCACAACATACCTCATTGCCCTTCCTACCTTTGGCTTTAAAAATCAGCCTTTTCTTTTCATTCCCCCTTTCAGCTAATGGCAGAAGGAGGCTCTTCTGCTACTGAAACATATTTGTTTGTTAATTTTATTTATGTCTACTTCTGAATTTTCTCAGAGGGCTTCAGTAATCCCCAAATCTGCTGTAGAAGCTAGCTTTGTCTCCCCATCCTCTCTTCTGTGAAGAGCTTGTGGCAGCCTGACTTCTGAGTGGCCAAGGGCACTTAGGGGTGGGCTATTAGTACATTTATTTCTCCTAAATGCAAGGGAATGCCTCAACAGGGAGGAAAAAATAAATTAGGATGCTTAATTAACTGACTGAGATAATGAATATGTGCCAGCTTCAGGCCTGCAGGAAGGTACCCAAGTCAAGGGAAAGACACATGTGAGGTTTGCAGAGGTTAACTGTGCTGTGCTGTTGCTGAATGATGAGGCATAGGGGGATCCTCGGTTAAGAGATCTTGCAAGCTTCAGGGAGGCTGATTTGGTTTAATGGCCAAATGTCTCTGGCCTGTAGATCCAGGTGTTAAATAGCAGTGATAATGCTCTGCTTCACTGGGGAGACTATGAGAAATGTAATGGACTAACATCTTTTCTAGTTGAAATATTAGAAAGAAGCCATCCTAACTCTTTGAGAGCATCAGGGTTTAGAGTATTTTCTGCTCCTGGCTGGGAGAGGCTTCCTGCCTGTTCCTGCCTGACCCTGGCATGCCTGGGGTGGTGGATGGGGATGCTGAGCTTCTCCAGATGCCTCTGGGGAAAATGTTGCCAGGCTTGGGATCTGCCAAGACTTCCCTGTGGGTAGACTGGAGGTGAAAAACAAGCAGGTTTGTTCTACGCTGAACATGCCCACGTCTTGTCACAGAAATGTGCAGCAGTGATGAAAACAAAAAACAGGCTACAGATGGACACTGGCAACCTGTCGCTAAGCACAAAACTCTAAATTCAAAATAAACATAATGCAGCAGCAAGTGTCTTCTGAATGGGATCTACTGAATTGCCATCACAGATACTCTGGTGTCCTGATGGTTGTTTGCAACTGGGATGTAATTGTTCCTTACATTTCATCTGTGTATAAAACAACTTCCTGAATGGGTCATAAATTATTACATTGCTTATTGGTGCTGCAGGGGAGTGTCTCACTCTCAGTGAGGCACAAGACCCCTGGGAATGGCAGCAAGCTTGGTCAGAAGAGACTCTTGAAGATAACTAGATCTGTCCTGAGACTTGCATATTTTCTTAGGTCACCCCTGAGAAGTTTCTTCAGTCTTAGAAAACACTTAGACAACACTGCAACCTTTAAGAGGAAGTGATCTGTCCTCATGCCTGTCATTAGGAAGTTTTTCTTTAATGCCTCTTTTAGCTCAGGTATCACCTCCACTCTGCCCTATTCTGCACTGAACAAGCTCAGGAGAGGAGGCAGGTGTCCCCAGGAGGTCTGGTAGGTTGCATGTGACAGAGAAATGGCCAAAGGAAAGCACACAGGCATCATTTGTGATGTATAGAAAACTGTCCTGCCTAAACGGCACCAATTCTAGAGGGCAGAAGCTGAGGCAGCCTGGGGAGGTGGTGCAGACGAAGGCATTTCTCTAGAGCTGCAGCTCCTCTGGGCTGGCTCCCACGCAAAACCTTTTCTGGAGGAACTTAAGAAGCTTTAATTCAAGCTGCTTGCCAGTGCCAAGGCTTTCTTCTCCTACCCAAGCAGATAAAAGCAGCTGCACTTGGCCAGACCCAAGCTACCTCTTGCCTGGTATTTTGTCTTTGGCTGAGATCAGAGGTGGATGAGGAGGGGAAGGCAGGCACTTTCCTCTGCCAAACCTCCCTGCTGGCCACCCATCACCTGGCTGTGGCTGCCAGAGCACCAAAAGCCCCTATGTCCACCTCTCCCTCATGGGGGCTGCTAGACAGGCAGAGGGAAATCAAGGGCTGAATTGTGGAGAACAGGCTTTTGTTGACTATGGTGGAGTCCCTGCAAAGTTCATTGAGCTCTGAGTAATTAATTGTGGAGCACATGTATTTGTGTGTATGCCCAGAGTAATTAACTGAGGTGAAACACATGTATTTCTAATCTTACATGCTGTGGTTAAGACAGAAATTAAGATGACCGTCAAATTGAATTATTTCTTTATTAGCAAGGCCCAGGCACATCTCTACAGCTGCATAATTAACTTTAATTGTGCCTGTGAGTGACTCCTATCAAGGTTTCAAGTGAGATGCATCTGCATCCCTTGAGGAACACCATAGCTATTAGTGCATGGGAAAGTACATGGACATTGAATATTTGCTGACCTATTTTCCTTTCATGTTTGAAAACTTTCAAGTTGATGAAAATGATGAAACTCCCCCCTGAGAATGTGACTCTTCACCAACAGGCTGAAGAAGGGATCTCTGAGATGCACATCAATGTAGACCTTGATATTTTATACTTGAATTTACACAAAAAGAGACTGAAAAGAGAACTAATGCTCTTGTCCTGCAAGTATTTTCTTAAATGCTATGATTGACACTGTCCAGTCCATGGCGAGCATCTGAGAGTCCTCACACCTCACATTCATTCATAGAACCATAGTATAGTTTGGGTTGGAAAGGACCTCCAAAGGTCATCTAGTCCAACCCCCTCTGCAGTCAGCAGGGGCATCCTCCATTAGATTCAGTTTCCCAGAGCCTTGTCAAGCCTCTCCTTACATACCTCCAGGGATGGGGCCTGTGCTCGTTTGAAGCTAGCTAGAATGTTTAGGTGAGAAGAACTAGATTACAGGCTGTGAAAGGGAAACAATGGTGATGTCTACTTCACTCATAGGCTTGCTGAGATGTATAAGAACAGGAGTATAAACATAGATAAGGCATTCGGCATTCAGGCACTGCCTGGGCTCTGGGCTGCATTTCTCTCTAACCTCACCCTCCATCTCTCTGATTAATCCACTTGCTTCTTAACCCCCCTGGCTGACCCTCCATTCTTCCTTGGGGCACAAGGCAATATCTGGAATAAAGTTGAGGGGTGGGAGAAGGTGGAAGGGCGGTTGGGAGCCCCTGATGGGGACTCAGGTTTCTGGGAGGGCTGTTGTGTTTCTGTATTACCTTTTACCTTGTATATTTCTGTATATAACTGTATATACTGTAAATATCTGCTTGTATATTGTGCTAGCTGTAAATATAGGCTTCATTCATATTTCCAGAGCTGGCTGAGTCTAGTCTGGGTGATTTCCAAAGTGTGGGGGGGGCGGGGAACACTCAAACCATCACAGGGCCTCAACCACCTCCCTGGGCAACCTGTTACTCTCATCATAAAGAACTTGTTGCTAGCATCCAATCTAAATCTACTCTTCTGTAGTTTGAAGCCATTGCCCCTCATCCTGTCACTGCAGGCCTTTGTAAGCAATCTGTCTCCATCCTTCTTGTAGGCCCCCTTCAGGTACTGGAAGGTGGTTATTAGGTTTCCCTGGAACTTTCTCTTCTCCAGGCTGAACTATCCCAGCTCTCTCAGCCTGTATTTGTAGCAGACGTGTTCCAGCCCCTTTTTTGTGGTCCTTCTCTGGACCCCCTCCATAAAGTCTGTGTCCTTCCTGAATTAAGAGCTCCAGAGCTGGAGGTAGTACTCCAGGTGAGGTCTCAACACAGCAAAGTGGCAGAATCAGCTTTCTGGATCTGCTGCCTGCACTTCTTTTTACAGAATTAACCAGATTGGAAACGACCTCTAAGATCATTGACTCCAACCTGTCACTCAACACCTTCTAATTAACTAAACCATGGCACTAAGGGCCTCATCCAGTCTCCTTTAAACATCTCCAGGGATGGTGACTCTACTCCCTCCCTGGGCAGCCCATGCCAATGCCAATCACTCTGTGAAGAACTTCTTCCTAACATCCAACCTAAACCTGCCCTCCCTGATGCAGCTTGAGGCTGTGTCCTCTTGTTCTGTCACTGGGTGCCTGGGAGAAGAGAACAACCTCTGCCTGGCTACAACCTCCTCTCATGTAGTTGTAGACAGCAATAAGGTCTCCCCTGAGCCTCCTCTTCTCCAGGCTAAACAAGCCCAGCTACCTCGGCCTCTCCTCATAGGGCTGTGCTCCAGCCCCCTCACCAGCCTTGGTGCCCTTCTATGGACATGTTCAAGCACCTCAATATCTTTCCTAAATTGAGGGGCCCTGAACTGGACACAGCACTCAAGATGTGGCCTGACCGGTGCTGTGTACAGGGGCAGAATGACTTCCCTCATCCTGCTGGCCACACTATTTCTGATACAGTCCAGGATGCCATTGGCCTTCTTGGCCACCTGGGCACACTGCTGGCTCATGTTCAGTTGGCTGTCAACTTGTACCCCCAGGTCCCTGGCTGCCTGGCTGCTTTCCAGCTGCTCTGTCCCTAGCCTGTAGCACTGCATGGGGTTGTTGTGGCCAAAGCACAGAACCTAGCGCTTGGACTTGTTAAAACTCATGGGCTGCATCCATTTATCCAGCCTGTCCAGGTCCCTCTGCAGGGCCCTCCTACCCTCTAATAGATTGACACTTGCTCCCAACTTGGTGTCTTCTGCAGCCCAGGATGTAATTTGCCTTCTGTCCTGCAAATGCACACTGTCCGCTCACGTCCAACTTCTCATCCATCAGCACTGCCAAGTCCTTTTACACAGGGCTGTTTTCTATCACCTCATCCCCCAGTCTGTATTGATAGTGAGGATTGTTCTTGCCTAGGTGCAGAACTCTGCACTTGCTCTTGTTGCCTCTCATGATGTTCACCTGGGCCCACCTCTCCAGCTTGTCCAGGTCCCTCTGGATGCCATCATGTCCCTCTGGCATATCAGCAGCACCACTTAGCTTGGGTTCATCTGCAAACGTGCTGATGGCACACTCGATCCCACTGCCTGTATCACTGAAAAACGTAATAAACAGTACAGGTCTCAGCATGGACCCCAGAGGGACGCCACTTGTCACTGTTTCAAGCCATTGAGCACTACCCTCTGGATGTGACCTTCCAGCCAATTCCTTATCCACTGAACAGTCTACCCATCAAGTCTATATCTCTCCAACTTGGCAGGCAGGATGTTGTAGGGGACCGTGTCAAAGGCCTTGCAGAAATTTAGATAGATTGCACCCAGAGGTCGTCCCTTATGCACTGACAGTCACTTTATCATAGAAAGCCACTAGGTTGGTCAAGCAGGATTTGCCCCTAGTAAAGCCATGCTGGGTGCCTTGGATCACCTCTCTGTCCTCTATGTGCCTTGGCATGGCATCTAAGAGGATCTGTTCCATGATCTCCTCAGGCACAGAGGTGAGGCTAACAGGTCGTGTTCACCTCACTTTGATTAGAGGTTATGACCCAGTATCTGTTCTTCATGGTGGTGTGTGGCCTTCAGGTACACCAAGAAGTCTCAAGTACATTAATATGCACACAGAGAGCAAGTTACAGCATAATGAGGTGGAGAGGTCATGGAAGGACTTGATTCTGTTCTTCTTTCTGCTATTAAGTTGTTGAAAAAACTAGATGACTACAGCAGCAGCTTGGTGACTTTCCTCGTTGTTAAAAGCCGTATCATTTCTGGGTCTCTACAGCATCATCACAGAATCATTCAGGTCAGAAAAGACCTTTGGGATCACCAAGTCTAACCATTAACCCTACTCTGCAAAGTTCACCCCTAAACCATATCCACAAGCATCACATCTAAATGACCTTCAAGCACATCCAGAGCTGGTGACTCAACCGCTTCCCTGGGCAGCCCATTCCAATGTCTGACCACTCTTTCTGTGAGGTGATGTGGGGATGCTCCGAGATCCTCATGAAAAGAAAAAAGTTATTCACGGTTAAGTTGGTGGAGGAGGTGCACCTGTGAGTGCAACACAATTAGAGACGGGGATTTGAGATGTCAACATGGGAAATGCAGGCAGAAAAAGGCAAGCCCTGCACATGCCTCTCTTTGTCATGAAGGAGGTATAACCCTTCTGGGTGACACACAGTTCTCAGGTATTTGCATAGTAACTTGATAGATGTTCTTAAAGGGCTGTTAAAACACAAAGCAGAGCTACGAACTGCAGCCTGTATCATGACCACGGTGGAGAAAATATTTGCACTGTCTTAGCTTTCCTTTGCTGACAAAATACCATCTAGTGGAAGTGGAAAAAAAAAAGGCAAAACCAACCAAACAACCCCCAAACTATGCTATTATGTTTTAATTGCAGCCTGGCTTTTGATCAGATGCGTATTTTGGAAAGAAAAAAAAAACCCAGAGAGAAGAGAGAGAAGTGTGGCTTTGTGTGTTTGCTGTGTTACATTATTATTCAGTAAGCCCTAAACCACAAAAGCTCCTACGGGAAGATTCATTATCGCATTAAGCGTGAGATAGGGAGGGGATGCCTTGCTGGCAGTCATAGACAATATGTTGCTTTTTTGTTTGGCTTGGTTCACCCTCCCTTTTGGGGGCCACAGGCTCTAGAGAGACAGTATAAGACACAGCTGGATGGAAAAAAGGGAGGGGGGTGCAGAAAGAGTCAAGTGACCGCAGTGTGAGGTGCTGCTCTGGCAGGCTGGAGGTTTCTAACGGCCTCCCTCCAACTTCAGACACCTCCCCAGCCTGCAGCGAGTCCTCGCCCTGCAACTTTGCAGCCTGATAAGCATCACCAGTGAGAGATGCCACAGGTACCCTGCCTTACCCCACAGGCATCTCCTTGTTCCTGCAGAGGACTCAGGGTCTCTAGCCCTGCACTGAGCACCTCCATCCTCTCTACTTCTCTGCAGTGTTGCTTTTTCAGTTTCCTGGTGTTTTCTTCTTCTGTTTCCTGAAAGCTTTTTTTCCTCTCCCAGGGGATCTGGGCACTGTGGGGTGATGGGGAGGGCAGTGGCCCAGCTCTGTCAGGGATCTGACCTTCTGAAAAAGAGATTTTCATAGTACCCACATTTTCCTGTTGCAAGTAGCAGGGAAATAGAAGTGTTTTACTACCTGACCTGCTGATATATGGTGGCTTAGCTTGTGGGTGGCTGGTCTGAGCTAGCAGTGGGAAAAAAAGAGCCAAGATTTTGGAAAACACTCAGCACCTGTCTTCTGACAGGAGGCAGGTTTCAGGCATGTTGCATGGGATGCTCACTAATGAACAGTCTGGCCAGCAGGGAGTTGATTCTTTGTTTTGTTTTGGTTTTTTTTAAGTGTCAACCATGTTCCCAAAGTGATGATACATTTTAAAAAGAAAAAGAATTACATATATTGTATATATATATAAAAGCTCATTTATATATATATAAAAGCTCATTTGCTCTGCTTTTGAAAACTAAAATCCATGTGGTGAAGGCCTGGCCTGGATTTTTCTTTTGGTTACAAAACCCCATTTTTCCTGTGAGGGAATTCCACAGTTTCTAGACTGACTGGTTCCCTAATTTGTGTCTTTAAAAAGTGGGGAGAAAAAGAAAAAAAATAACCCAAAACCAAAACAAAGATACATCATTTGTGCATTACATTTTATTGATGTTACTGTAAAATACATATTTGCTTGCATTCCTAATTGGGGAAGCACAGATGGCAGTGGCTTCTGCTAGAGTGATACACTCTTTAAAATATCTGGTAACATTACAACAAAGTGCAGTCATTAAAATGATTGGCTGCATGTGCTGGAAGGATTTAATTCTTGGGAGCAGGATTCTCTTTCGGTTTAGGGAGGGAGGACTTGGTACCTGACATGGTGGGATAAAGCCAACACAGTTCACCTGACTTCGGAGCTGCCAGAACTCTTTACTTGAGGGCAAATTTACCCTGTGTGGACATGTAAGGGGGGTGATGTGTCTGGAGGGTCTGGAGCCCCACAGAAGTGTACTGGTGCTTATGGTGCCTTGAGGACTTGGCCACTGGAAGGGTGATAGCAGTGCTTTTGGGAAGAAAAAAAAATAACAACAGAAAAAATAAAAACCAGCCAGAAAGCAAAAGCAGCATTGGGTGCAGGTCATGCGTCTTCTGAAGACTGTTTTAATTCAGTCTTCTCATCCAAATCAAGCTGTCACGAGCAAATGCAGAGCAAGTGAGCAGCATTTTCCAGAGTGTTTGCAATGTGTTGGCAGCAAGCAGCGAGCACATGTTGAGAGGGAGGGGAGAGTTATCACCATCGAGTACGCTCTGCTCTTTGATGCACTCTTCTCCCAGACCCAGAAAGCTCACTGCAACCAGGGCATTTTGCTGCTGATGCCTCACCCGCCCCAGTCTGGGGACAGCTCTGCACATGTTGGTGCCCCTATGCCTTCCCTCATGTTAGGAGTGTTAAAGGGCTAACAGTTTGTCTGGAGCTGGAGTTTCATTAACTTTATGTTTTAAGAGGCTCTACTCTAGCCATGTGCATGCCTGGTGTTGCTGGTTTGCAGTCTGTGGTGAGGCTAATAATGTCCTTGGCTTCTCACTTCTGGCATCCCCATCTACTATGTTGGTTATGGGTGCCTTCCTGAGCCGTTTCAGAGCTGTGCAGGTTGGGGATGGAGAGGACAGTAAAGCCCCTTTACACAGCCGGGCTGCCTGCAGGCATTGAGACACTCGGAGCTGTCAGCTTGTTTGGTTTTCATTAAAAGCCTGCGCTGTCTGACTTAGAGAGCTGTGAAGTTACAAGGGCCTCCGTATCACAGTTGGTATTGGGTTAAAGTTGGCTGGTGAAAGCCCAGCTGCTTGCTGCAAGAGTGAGTGAGCAAGGTACAGAAACCATATTATCACCTATGCATCCCTGCCTGCTCTGCTCCCCTTTGCTGGAGTGGAGAAGATTGCTAGGATGGTACACGATGGCCATAGGGTTGTTATATGCCTTCTGAAGGCAAGACTGCCCTTTGTTCAGTAGTAGCAGGATTGAGTGGGTCACAGTGAATGCTGTGGGTGTAAAGATGTCTCACCGTTTAACAGGAAGTGTGACTTAGTAAAGAGTCTGCTCTTCTGGGCTGAATTTAGTAGGTGTGTGAGGATTCTGAGGAGAGGGAGAAAAGCAGGAAGGCAAAGCCCTAGTAAAGGGCTTCTCTTGTAACAAAACACCTTCATGTTTGCATTTTGGACAGGAATACATTTCCAGCGCCTTGGACTGTGGAAGGTGGGAATGCTGACCCACTCCCTTAGCTGCTAAGGTAACTGGAGCTGTTTAGTCTGAAGAAAAGCAGGCTGAGGGCAGGCTCCATTGCTCTCCCTAAGTATCTGAAGGGAGGTTGTCTTGAGGTGGGTGTTGGTCTCTTCTCCCAAGTAACTAGAGATAGAACCTCAGACCCAAACTGTGCCAGGGGAGGTTTAGGCTGAACATTAGGAAAAATAAATCACTGAAAGAGTTGTCAGGAATTGAAACAGGCTGCACAGGGAGGTGATTTGGTCCCCTTCTCTGGATGTGTTTAAAAGTCATAAAGATGTGGTGCTTGAGGGGGCTTGGTGGTGGACTTGGTAGAGAAGGATTAATGGTTGCGCTTGATGATCTTGAAAGTCTTTTCCAACCTAAATGTTTCTATGAGTCTTAAGTTTCACATGAGCTGTTGATGCCTTGCTAAGAGTCAGCTAGGGAAGGAGATGCCTGTGGCTACCCACTCTCCCAGGCTGCATCCCTCATGGGGCACTGGGTCCTTGCTGGAAGGATGGGAGACTCTGAGGAGCACCCCAGCAACAGTCAAGCATGGCCTGCACAGAGTGGGTGAGCAGCCATAGCCACACAGTGCTGGGTTTGTCTAAGGTATTGATACACCTCCAGCCAGGAGGGTGTGGGGGGAGGACAGCAGCAAGGAGGGGGGTGAGGTACCAACTGTGTTATTAAGCCTGATCCCAAACCCTTTGAAGTCAATAGAAAAATTATCCTCGATTTTGGTACACTTTGGATTGGGCCTTTTAAGTCATGTGAAATACATTTGTGTTATTAAAACAGCAGCAGCAGAGCACTGTTGGTTACATCTGCTTTTATTTTTTAATGGCAATGGTAGGTTTAGCCTTTGGCACTATCTGAGACTCATAAATAACCCATGTCAAGTGTAACACACCTACTGAACAGCCACAGAAGACAGAGGACTTGGCTGTTTATCTCCCTGCATTTTTCAGTAACGAGCCACTTGTAAGTTAGGAGGGGTAGATGTCCTCTAGCATTCATTAATAAAGCATCCTTAAACAGCCAGCCTTCTCCTTGATCATGCAGGGCTAATGCGATAAATATCTTCTTTCTACATTCTCCTGACAGCTGAAAGACAGGAATGCAGTCTAACTTACAATGTTGGTTCTGCAGGAATATTACAGGATTTATTTCTTGTATGCCTGCATCTGTGAAGCACCTGCTTGCTGCCCAGCTCACAAAAGCAGAGCAGGGAGGCCTTCTGAAAAAGCATTCCCAGTACAGCACTGGAGTCACCCTCACCGTGGTCACAGGGTAGTGTGAAACCTCATGGGAAAACCAGGATCGTGTCAAAACATTATTCTATAGGTGCCTACATGGATGTGTATACAAACCCCAGCCTGCTCAGTCAGCAAGGTGCAGCTGGTGAAGGTCGGTTCACAGAATCACAGAATGGCAGGGGATAGAAGTGACCTCTGGAGACCATCTAGTCTACCCACTCCCACCAGAGCAGGTTCACCTAGAGCAAACTGCAGAGGACAAATACAGGCGAGCTTTGAGTAACAGCAGAAATGGAGACTACATCACCTCTCTGGGCAGCCTATCCCAGTGCTCTACCATGCTCAGTGTAAAGAAGTTCCTCCTCCGGTTTAGATGGAACTTCCTATATTGAATTTTGTGTCCATTGCCTCTTGTCCTGCCACTGGCCCCATCCTCCTGACACTCACCCTTTAACTGTTTGTAAGCATTGGTAAAATCCCTCCTCAGTCTTCTCTTCTTGAGGCTAAAATCCCCAAGTCCCTCAGCTTTACTTCATAAGAGAGATGTTCTAGTCCCCTAATCATCATCATCAAAGACCTTTGCTGTACCCTCTCAAGCAATTCCTTGTCCTTCACTGGGGAGCCCAGAACTGGACATAATACTCCAGATGAGGCCTCACCAGCACAGAGTAGAGGGGGAAGAGAAACTCCCTTGGCCTGTTTGCCACACTCTTCTTGATTCAGCCCAGGATACCACTGGCCGCCTTGGCCACAAAGGCGTGTTGCTGGCTTATGGTCATCCTGTTACCCACCAGATATCCCATGTCTCTTCCCATAGAGCTGCTTTACAACAGGTCAGCTCCCAACTTGTACTGGTGCATGGGGTTATTCCTCCCTGGGTGCGGTACCCTGCATTTGCCCTTGTTGAGCTTCATGCGTTACTCTTTGCCCACCTCTCCAGCCTGTCCAGGTCATGCTCGATGGCAGCACAGCCTTCTGGCGTATCAGCCACTTCTCACAGTTTATGTCATTATCAAACTCCTGAGGGTATTCTCTATGCCTTCATTCAGGGCACTGATGAATACATTGAACAGGACTGAACCTACCATCAAAATACCTTAGGGGCCACCAAATGCTGTCAGAAGCCAGAGTGGGCCTGAATCTGTTTATTGCCACTTTTTCCAGTGTTTTGGTTTCTTTTTTTCCTCAATGGTTTGTTCCAGCAGGCAGGCCTTGTGTAAATTGCTTTTCACACTGATCAAGTATAGATACTAGCCATGCAGCCACTGATCTATGGCATCAGCATGTCCCACATCAACCATGGAGAAGTGTTGGTTTAATTCAGGCAGCACAAAATCATACCAGAGACTCAATTTCAACCCTCGTATCACTTGCAACACATCAGTCCTTGGAAATCTTACATTTGTGTGAGCTTGCATTTGGTTTTTTTTCGCTTAACTAACATGTTTTATTTACTTTCACCTCTTTCCAAGCTTGTGGGCAACTTGTCTCAGCCCTGCTGTTTTCAGAGAGGAGAAGGGGAGCATATATCTATATGTTTTGATGTTTCCCTGTCCCTCCAACTCCCCATGTGTGTTCCTCATCCTCTTTCTTCCCAGCTCTGCCACTTACTAATGGCCAAGGAGGGCTACACCACCCCTAAACAGTTCAGCAGCTGTGGATCTTATGCTGCTATGCAACGTCTCATTTTGTTGTCGTTTTAAGAGCAAGGCAAAGCCACAGCTTCCCATTTAGGAAGTTTGAGATGTTCGGTGTGGAACAGGTCTGTGACAACCTGTGTTTGTACTTAAAACAGCAGGATTACTGGGGAAAGCTGGTTCTGAAACACTGATCTAAAGAGAGTTTGTTTTAAAAGCTATTTAACCCCTTAAAAGAAGAAAAAATTAGGTCAGCCATGAAAGGGACTTTAATAAATGCAGCTCATACATAAATATTTGCTTTTGTTCCCAAATGGCTGCTGCTTCTTGCTCATCTCATTAAAGAGGAATACCCATGGGACACTGAAGTTTAAAAGCGTTTCTGTTTCCAAAGCTTTTTAAGGACTGTTAGATCCATGCAGTCTGTATTGTTCTGGGGCAGAGAGAGGGGCCAGAAGGACCCTCCTTATGCAGAAGCAGCTCTTCGACATCTCCTCTGCAATCTGTGTAAGGGTGAGAAGCAGATCCCTCCTTCCTCCAAGAAGTTGTTACTTATTTCCTTCCCCTCCCTGCACCTTTACTTGGCAGCAAGTGGAGGTCTGTGAGCTTCCTGCGGGTTTTGGGAGCAGACTCACTGTCGTCAGGACAGTGAAACTGAGAGAGGAGCACAGTGAAATGGCATCTCTAGAGCTGCGAGCCTATTTTCAAGCCGAATGATGGAGCTCAGGCTACAGCTCTTTGTGTGCACAGGAACTGGGCTGCAGGAGCCAAAATAGGTTGGAGCAGGCAGGACTTCGGGCAGGAGGCTACTTGAGGGGAGTGTGAATTAATCCCCCTCCTTAACCTCTGTGTGAATGGTCACAGGCCAGGGGGTATTTTAAAAGAAGCTAAAAGGCAGGCACTCCATTGTGCTATCCCTGTGGCTGTGGATTTTCAAAGGAATTTGAGTATCCAGAAAGATTTTTATGCTGCAGAGGCCATGTGTTCTCAGTCTCCTTTTCTTATGCCGTCTATTCACCTCTCTGATCCCTTTCTGCCCATCACTGAGCCACATCTGTCTTTCCTGAAACCAAAGCCTCCATAAAAAGCATTCAACCTGGGTTTTCCACACTGAGATTCAGCTAAGCAAACGACAGTCCTTTTCAGCAGAAACTTTAAAGGAAAAAGTGTTAATTGGTCTGGGGTTTGGTTTTGCTAACCACAAATGCAAGTGGAAACAGCCTCATAGGATACAGTTGCACTGAAAGCTGGCAGGTGTTAAATAGCACACCCAGGGCTTCAGCATCCTCCAGCTCTGCAGCTTTGTGGTGGTTTCTGACTAATAGGCACCAAGTTCATTTTTACCTTTGAGGAGCTTTGGCAGATAAGTCACTGAACCCCCTCTTCTCCCCTGAGGCTCAAGCCACGCTAAGTTAAAACTCCTGCTAAACTCACAAACCCATGTATCAAATGAGGCTGCTCCAACAACATCTTAAAAGCAGCTTTCCACTTTCTTGCATGTGGGCAGAAACCCTGAACCCTAATGACATCTCTAAGAAACTGCCTCTTTCATGTTGAGCAGCTTCCATCCAAACACTGAACTGAAATTGCATTTTGACATATGAAGCATACCTGAGGTTAGTGTTTCATAGGACTGGAGACGGTTTCATCCCACCATCAAGCAACCGTCTCATGGTTGCTTCCACTTCAGAAAACACCATTTAAACAGCTTTCTTTCCCCAGCCTCCTCTTTACACCCCTTGATCTTTTTCACAGGTAGCAACAGTCGTTTGTTTGCTGATTTGCTGTCCTTCTAGCACCAGATGCCCCAGTGGGATATCTGTACTCGTATCAGTTTGGAAAGCCAAAGCCTTGGGCCTGCTTTAGTTTTACAATGAGGAGCTGTTGGTTCAAGCACACACACATGATCCTGTGACTACACTTTACACGTTTATGATTCTGTGTGTGCAACAGGGTTTTTAGTATGAGAAGTTGGTTATTGTGCCTTTCTGGATTGGGAATGCACCAGGATTCCTTTTTAACGTCTGTTAAAAATGGTATTACTCCTTCTTCTGCCAAGTCTCACAGCATTTCTACTTATATATAAAGAGGGTTTTACATAACAGCTGTTTCTAGCCCTTGTACTTCCAGATGAAAGGCCAAGTGTGGGACCTTGCATGCATGCTGAAAGCCCAAACCAGAGCAATAACAAGGACCAGGACCACAAACTGCAGATTCATTTTCAAATGATTGAGGGGAGATCTAGGCCTTCCTAGCCGTGGTGATGCAGAGTGCTCCTACTCCAAAACCAATCATGCCAGAATTAAATCTAGGACAACTATATTGAGTCAGGTCCTGCTGGCATGCTATAGAGCATATGTGACCAAGACTTTCCAAACAGAGGCAATACCAGCACACAGGCCATGGTGCCATGTCTGAGTGCTCCTTCTGCAGTCTCAGATATGAAAATGGCTCCTTAAATGAAGCTTTTCCTCTCCAGAACCTCATCCTGACTCATATCTCTCATCTCACCCTTCCCCCTGCACACCTGCTTCTTTCTTTTGTTGGCTGGTTTACTTCCTCTGTCTGCAGAAAGATGCCTGCAGCACAGTGCTAGAGGCCAGGGGACACCCCAACTGCAAAGCATCTCTCCTATTTCCTCTTTCCACCAGCCCCCAATCCTCTGTGTACCCCTGGCACCCTTCAGCTAGGTTTGATGGAGGGGCAACCACATGCAAGAGGGGAGGCACCCAGGTGGGTGCTTGGTCTCCACTGACACATCTGGAGCCCACAGCTGGCAACCAGGGCTGCAGCTTGTCCTGCTGTCTGTGGCTCTTTCATGGAGAGGACACTTTTTTGGGGGGAAAGGTGAAGAAAGCATAAGAAGAGGGCTTTGAAGGGGCCATGATGGAGTGATATAGTTGTAGCTGGATGGCTGGAGAAGCCACTACCTCCTGTGGGACCCTTTAGAGGAAATTGGTAACTTATCTAGCCCTCTGATTTCAAAAGACTCCATGAGATTAGTTTTTCACACCATGCCTAGTATGCTCCTCTGAGACACATCTTGGTCAGACTTTCTACAGGAGCAACAAGTTCTCCTGCAAAACCCTTTCTCAAACCCTGATTGCACAATTCCATCCTTCTTCCTGCATGCCTTGGGTTGTGCCCCTTTGATGCTGCAACACTCAGCCTCCCTCCTTGGGGGGATGTCCAAGCCTGAACCCCACAGTGCATCTTGTCCCAACCTCTGGCCTCCCTTAGGCTGCAGAGAGACATGCAATACTACTCAGGGATAGCTTATATTTTGGTCCAACAGGAGGCAATTCAGTGTCCCTACTGAAGAGCCCACTTAATTCATCTGCTGAACAAAATTAGACTCCTAAAATGCTATAAAAAGGAAGAGGTGAATATTTTGCAAGGGCTGTTAGTTGTTAGTCCAGGACTTTTGTGTTGATCATGGGTTTTTTTCTTATTTTGTAAAACTCAGAACTGGATTTCATCAAAACTGGCCTTTCTTTCACACCTGGTAAGAGGGAGGAAAAGAGCTTTTTTTTTTTTTTTTTTAACCTCTGAAATGTGAAGGAATTAAAACATCTCTGCAGATATTAAAATCCTTATTACTCCTTCATTCACTCAGAAGCCAATGATGAGCAGAGTTTCATCTTAAAGCCCTCATTCTTAGCCTTTGAAATAAACACTTTCTTCTTGCTGATAAATGATTAAAGTACCAGCAATTTCTTTTTTAAAGGAAAAGGTGACAGGAATTTCCATACCCTGACTCAGGTATAAATTTGTCCTTGCTGAGGTGATACTGCTGTGTTTTGACCATCCTATACTTGCCACACTAGTAACATAGGGAACAAAACCATGCTGCCCCAAAATAACAAATGCAATGACAAAGAAACAGTGGCTGCAGTAAAGTTTTCCTGACGTGCTTGATACATCAGTTCCAGCGCTGACATTGTGACATGGAATCATCCATGCAATGGTTTGAGCCAGATCATGTGTATATCCTACACCATTCTGAGCAATACTTGCTCAATTTGTGAGGTTCGTGGGATGTTCTGTAGTTTGTAAAGTTCCTTCTTCCAGGCTTGGGGCTGGGTATTCTCCTTTCCAGCTTCAATTTTCATGCAGACACTTGGCGCAAGTATCTGCATGATTTTGGTCAGGTGTTTTGGTTTGTTGTTTTGGGTTTTTTTTTTGCCCTGTCTCTTTTGGTGTAATCTGCCAGGAAAAAAAAACCTCACCATTCAAACTGTTAAATATGAATAAACTCTCCAGGGAGGTGGTGGATTCCCCTGCATTTTACAGTTTCAAGGCCCAGCTTGACAGGGTGTTGGGCCATCCCATTTAAACTGCATTCTTACCCCGAAAGGTTGGATCCTTGATGTCCCTTCCAACCTGGTATTCTATCAATCTATTAATCCTGCAATGGAGTAGTAAACCATAGAATCTCTCAGCTAAAACTCTCTACCTCACTTCTGTTATTCCCAGTCAGTGGGAAAGAGAGGGAGGAGGGGAGGTCAAGATTATGATTACTTCTCTGCATCAAGAGAAGTGTGGCCAGCAGGGCAAGGGAGGTGATTCTCCCTCTTTACTCTGCTCTCATCAGACCCCACCTGGAGTACTGTGTGCAGTTCTGCAGCCCACAAGAAGGACATGGAACTGCTGGAGCGGGTCCAGAGGAGAGCCACGAAGATGATCAGAGGGCTGGAGCACCTCTGCTATGAGGACAGGCTGAGAGAGTTGGGGCTTTTCAGCCTGGAGAAAAGAAGGCTTCGAGGAGACCTTATAGTGGCTTTCCAGTATCTGAAGGGAGCCTACAGGAAGGCTGGGGAGGGACTATTTACAAGGTCTGGTAATGTCAGGACGAGGGCAAATGGGTTTAAGCTGGAGGAGGGGAGATTTAGACTGGATGTTAGGAGGAAGTTCTTTACAGTGAGGGTGGTAAGACACTGGAACGGGTTGCCCAGGGAGGTTGTGGATGCTTCCTCCCTGGAGGCATTTAAAGCCAGGTTGGATGAGGCCTTGAGCAGCCTGCTCTAGTGGGAGGTGTCCCTGCCTATGGCAGGGGGTTGGAGCTGGATGATCCTTGAGGTCCCTTCCAACCTAAACCATTCTATGATTCTATGATTAACCCCTTATAATCCAGGGACAGTGAATTTAGCTTTTCAGAGGGTATTTTTGTGTGTGCTTTGGCTTTTAAAAAAGTTATTACAACCAATGTTATGGACAAACTTGAAGATGTAAGATTTTATTCTGCCTCTGTCACCACAGATAATGAAATTTTATCAACTCTCTTTTATTATAGTAATCTAAAACTGAATTCTATAATAGAGTCATAAACATTTAATGAAACTGGATGCTCTGTGAATTAAAAAAAAAAAAAAAAAGAGAGAGAGGCTTTAGGGTGGACAAGTGGAGAACAAAAGGGAATCCAAACAACTCAGGTGTCTGCAGCCCAGAGCCTCAGCAAACAACGCTCCTCCATGCTTATTCCTAGCGGTGGGATTTAAACTTTACAATACTGAAGGTGATGTGTTGAAACACAGCCCTGATCTTAATGATTTCTTTTTGTTAGTATCTTTTAAGCCCTTTCTGGTGTGTTCTGCAGGAACTTTTAATGTATTGTTTCATTGCCCACTTAAAACTAAGGGGATCTTAATTACTCTGACACCATGAAAACCATAAATACCGCCTAACTGACATTCACCGGTGCATATCAAAGAGCAGCTGTACATCACTACAGCACGGCAGTTAACATGAACTCTGCACAGTGACAATAGGAAAAAACTGATAACATTGAACTTACCTGTCTTTTACCACAGGAAAAAATAGAAAGAAAGAAAATTCAAATGCAGTGGAAAGTTTTGAGGGTTGTTTTGTAAATTACCCCTCACTTTCTTGCTCTAAAACCTTTCATGGGGGAAAGTTTTAAAGCTGGAAAAGACAACAAGCAGCCCACACACTCCCTAATTCTACATCTGTGAGAGACACTTGTGACCCTGCCTCCCTCTTGTGTGAGGGGATATACTCATGGATATACTCATGGATATACCAGGATATACTCATGAGGATGGTGATAACTATGGAAAAGTTGGGGATGAGGGATTTATAATGCCCTGCACAGATGGATCTGGAGAGCACTAGGAGATAAGTGAATAGAAAGGCATGGAGCACATTTTGCTCTGGAAAGGGTACTCAAAGAGATTCCCTGCAAACACCTGCAACTGAGGAAGAAGTTCTTCACCGTGAGAGTGGTGAGACCCTGGAATGGATTGCCCAGGGAGGCGGTTGAGGCCCTGTCCCTAGAGGTATTTAAGGCCAGGCTGGATGAGGCTGTGGCCAGCCTGATCTAGGGTAGAGTGTCTCTGCCCATGGCAGGGAGGTTGGAACTAGATGATCCTTGTGGTCCCTTCCAACCCTGACTGATTCTATGAACTGCAAAGGCAGACTCTGTGATGATGTTTTATCATCTGCTCTTGGTCCTTCAGAAATGCCCACCTGAAAACATTTATTGTTAATTTTGAGTACCCAGCCAACTGTAAATGATAAAGAATATTCCCTCATGGAGAAGTAGCTAATTAGACAAAATATGGTAGAGTGGTCTTTGCAGTGCCAAAATTGACTTGTAGTGCCATAGAAAAAGAAAAAAAGTCATTACATATCACTTTGGTTTTCTAGTGGCAAACAAAAATGGCCAGAAATACTATGGATCTCTTTGTGTAACAGCTGGTTGATGGCAACCACTCACCCTTAGCAATGTGAACCTCAGTTTATGCGGGGGATAAAATACACAGATGTGAAATTATCTGGAACACCCTGATATTTGTGACCGTGGCCTTAGATTAATTTGTTAATTAGGATGACAAGAAATCATTGAATACTGGGGCTTGTTAACTCTGAATAAGGAACCTGATCAGCATAAGGCAAATAATATTATTTCTTACTTATTCTCTGTGTGTTTTCCTTTCGCAGAGATTTTTCTGGGGACTTCTCTTTGTTTCTGTCCTCTCTTCAGTTTGTTGCCATGCCTGCAGTTAACAACTAAAATCAGAGAAAAGGTTAAAGATAGATGAAAATGTGTTTAAAAAAAAAAGAAAAAAAATCACTCACTGTGCTGTATTTTCCCTTGAGAAAACTAAATACCTCAAATCCAAAAATACGTTTCCAAAATACAAATCTTAAGTTTGGGGTGGACATTTTTCAAGTTTAACTGTCAGAAATTAAAATGGAAGGAAAACCCCAAGGCTTTGGGGGCTGAATAGGAAACATTCCACACGATTGCATTTTTCTCTGTTGAGGTAAATTGCAAAAGATTGGTCTTCAGGTACAATAAACTTGCATAGTGCCTTTTTTTTTTGGGGGGGGGGAGGGGGGGAAGATTGTGGGGTTGTTTGTTTTTGTTTTGTGGGGGTTTTTTTGTTGGTTGTTTTTGTTGTTTGTTTGGGGGGGGGTTGAGGTTTTTGTTTGGTTTGGTGGTTTTTTTTTTTAATTTCTTCTACTCTGAACTGATGATCTTGATAAATTTGTAGTAATTTGCACTAAATTGTAGCTTTCCCTCTTACTATTCATGGGGTAGGTTGTGGCCCTAAATGGCTAATGTGATAGAGAGAGCAACGTGATGGAAACTGTATTCTTCATCTACACAGGTTTCCCTTCAGATGTCACAAACGTTTTGGATTTGATTGTTTGATTATTTTTTTTTGTTTGTCTTTCTTCTTTGTTTCAGTGAAAATGGAGAACATCACTGTGAAAAGGGAAGCTTTAGAAATAACATGTGATCTGGAAGCCTGAGTGCATAACTTATCAGAGCCAACTTTTCAAACATGCATTTGCAAGTGTTACAATCAGACGTGTTTCCGAAAGTAAACTGTAGTAGTTGTAAGATAAATGGCTCCCCAGAGGAAAGCAATAAATAGTACAGCCACATGCTTACTATGCCTTGGCTGTGTATTTCCATTATTTATGAAAAGGTAGAAAGCAAACTACAATTCCAGAAAATCCTTTGATCCGTGCATTTATTTTTCACATGCTTATAAAAATAAAATTAACCCCCCCAAACCAGAAGAGTCATTGAAAGACTGGAAACTGGCTGTGGATTTGAAATATGCACAAATGGCAACAAACTGGGAGGAGTACACAGTTTGCCTTGAAGCCTCTTCCTGGTATCCTTGAAATATTAGACCACTGAAAGGAAATTCCTTTTCATATGCTGCCTTTTCTTCCTTCTCTCCTTGTTTATTGTATATGTTGATTATAACATCTTTCAGCCTTTTTGTTCTGTTATAGCTACAGGAGACTCTTGCAGAAAAATATTAAGCCTTGTTATTGGCAATATGTGTGTGTGAGAGAGGTGACTTACACTGGAAGAGATACCTCTGGAGCTCATCTAGTTCAACCTTCTGGTAGGAAAAAAAAAAGGCAGCCAATTACAAATTAAGATATTGGTTGAAGTGCTATGTTGGAGTGAGACCTAAACTTGAAAATTGAAAAGAAAAACTCTACATGTTTCACACAGATGACACCAAGCTGGGGGCAGATGTGGCTGGGCTGGAGGGCAGCTCTGCAGTGGGACCTCAACCACCTGGACAGATGGGCAGAGTCCAAGGGGATGGCGTTCAATAAGTCCAAGTGCCGAGTGCTGCACTTTGGCCACAACAACCCCATGCAGAGATACAGGCTGGGGTCGGAGTGGCTGGAGAGCAGCCAGACAGAGAGGGATCTGGGGGTGCTGATCGATACCCGCCTGAACATGAGCCAGCAGTGTGCCCAGGTGGCTAAGAGGGCCAATGGCATCCTGGCCTGCATCAGGAATGGTGTGGCCAGCAGGAGCAGGGAGGTCATTCTGCCCCTGTACTCTGCACTGGTTAGGGCACACCTTGAGTACTGTGTTCAGTTCTGGGCCCCCCCAGTTTAGAAGGGACATTGAGATGCTTGAGCGTATCCAGANCTCGAGGTGAGGAGAAAGTTCTTCACTGAGAGAGTCATTGGCTACTGGAATGGGCTGCCCAGGGAGGTGGTGGAGTCACTGTCCCTGGAGCTGTTCAAGGCAAGGTTGGACGTGGCACTTGGTGCCATGGTCTAGCCTTGAACTCTGTGGTGAAGGGTTGGACTTGATGATCTGTGAGGTCTCTTCCAACCTTGGTGATACTGTGATACACAGCTGAAAGGAAGGCTGGGACACCAGGAGCCCAAAAAAAAACCCAAACCCACACATCTGCAGTTTTTAGTTACCAAAGGAAAAAATAAGCATTTGTGTCACAACAGAAACATAGCTGCTAAAATCATGGAAATACTGGTTATGAGTGTATAAACAAATCTGCATTGAAAATGCAGTTAAAACTGCCTCTTGGGGTTTTCTCTGCAAATTCACTTACAAAAATGTCACTTACAGAAGTGTCTGGATTGCATGTCTAGACTGAATGTCTGTTTGTCTGTATAGATTTTGAGACACCTTAGTGAAGGTATGGGAAGTCAGAAGGGCTTTAGGGTTTCAACATCTTCAAGTTCTCCTGAACCTTCAGCCAACAAATAAGCCTATATAGGCATAGAATAACATGTGGGGCATGTGACTAGTCTTTACCCAGTCACATACACTTGCTGGGTATCGTTTCTATGTGTGACCTTAGTGAAATATATAATGAGTTTGAAGAGCCTCCATGTTGTCTCTCTTAGAGGGATTTCTTAGCATCCAAATCTTACAATGTACCTGTGTCAGTTTGCAAAGGGCTTCTCTGTACATTTCAGAAGTGTCCTCAAACATTTTTTTGCTTATGTGGGAACTACTTCTTTCTGTTGCTGCAGATATATTGCCACATGTATTAAGATACTAACCTCACAGCTTCTGGCATAGTGAGGAGGTCTCAATAGGATGCAGTAGATTGGATGTGATGTCTAATTTTCAAAAAGTCTGACATTAATGAGGTCAGAGTTGCACATCAACACCACAGGCTTAATACAAGAAAATAATTAGTTCAGGACCTGCTGAGCCACCTGGACACCCAGAAGTCCATGGGACCAGATGGGATCCATCCCAGGGTGCTGAGAGAGCTGGCAGCTGAGCTGGCCAAGCCCCTCTCCATCATTTTCCACCAGTCCTGGCTCACCGGAGAGGTCCCAGGAGACTGGAAAGTGGCCAAAGTGGTCCCCAACTACAAGAAGGGTCGGATGGAGTAACCTGGGAACTACAGACCCGTCAGCCTGACCTCAGTGCCAGGGAAACTGATGGAGCAGGTTATCTTGGGGGTGATAAGAGCTCACCTGAGGGATGGCAAAGAGCTCAGGTCCAGCCAGCATGGGTTTAGGAAGGGCAGATCCTGCCTCTCCAACCTGATCTCCTTCTATGATCAGGTGACCCGCTTGGTGGATGTGGGGAGGCCTGTGGATGTGGTCTATCTGGACTTCAGCAAGGC